>CAWYPQ010000111.1:0-134201 GCA_963965965.1 Trididemnum nubilum
TAGAAATTAACAAACATGGTCGCCATAATTGACATCAGTCATCTTATAATAATTTAGTTGTGATGTTTTGACGTTTGCTGGCCTGCGCTTTAATATTTGCTATCTGGCCTATAGGCTACAGCGCGGAAGCCAAAGGAAGAGTCACCAGAACGGCGACTACTTAAAAACAAGCAATGCGAAAAAAATGCAAACATCAAAACATCACAACTAAATTATTATTTACATCATAGAACAAGTATTAAGTTGCTGGGTTTAAATATGCAAAATTAAGCATGCAAATAGACGTCTTCTCTAGCTCAAGTGGTAGAGCAGTGGAACGGTAATCCAAAGAATGCAGGTTCGAGTCCTGCGGGAAGACAACTTTTTTGCATTGCTTGTTTTTAAGTAGTCGCCGTTCTGGTGACTCTTCCTTAGGCTTCCGCGCTGGTGGCCTATAGGCCAGATAGCACGCAAATAATTAAATATCAATCATTTTGTCGCGATCATTGATAATTGGCTAGAGTGCAACTTTTAATCTCTAAAATTGTCATGTCGACTAAACCTAGAAAGCGACTAAGACGTTAACTGACGAATCGAAAATGGCAGTTGATAGTTCCTTTAGCTTCTTGAATCTCAGAAAGCTGCACACCGATCCTAAATTAACACTTCTATTTGAGCTTGAAACACATAACACTCTTGCTGAGCAAAATCGCTCCACTAACACTTCTTACGATCGATCAATTCAGATCGTAAAGACTTAACTGCCACCGACCAACTCAGGCCGCACTACTGGCTACACAAGCCGACCACAGATACACAAACTCAGCAAAACTGCCAACAAAACTCATATTTAAAATCACCCACTCTTAGAATATTAGAATGATGAATGAAAAACGACATGCCTATTTATACTACGGCAAAAGTTATCGAATATCCCAGAAAAATTCTTGATACGTCACATCAGAAAAAGTGTACTAGCTTACCATAACATAATTATGACGTCACAAATTTATACTTTAATATTACGTCATTAATACTCCAATTACCTACACAAGCCATAAACAAAATTATTGCTAAGTAAAATGATTTATACAATAAAAAGTAATATATGTTATTACCCCTACGATCTGTAAATATGTCAACAATTACCAAATACTTTTAACAAAAAATATATTTTGATAGATGATGGCATGGATTGGCATACCAGTCGACAATTCAGCTCGAAAGATCACGATAATGTTGCATTGCAGAGATGGAACCGGTCAGGATTTTTTCGACCCGACCCAAAAGGTAAATTTCAAAATCTACGCCGATTGATCGGCCGATCGACCGGCCGGTCAACCGGTTTCTAACCAGCCCGGTCGACCGGTATTTTTACAAAAGGTTTTGATTTCTGCTCAATGCATCTAATGAAAAATTTTCAAAAGAGGAAGGACCATGGGCGAGATGTTAAAATTTGTGACTCCAGACAGGAGTCTCAGAAAAAAACGAAAAAAATTTTTGCGTGTTTTGCAAACATAACGCAATTTTAAGACCTTTTTAAATTAATTTGCGGTTTGAAAGACCTGTTTTGAGCAGCGCAAAACGTGTACAAAATAAGCATAAAAAGAACTGGAGGTAGTAGCTTAGCCAGGAGGGCAGGGTTGTAGCCCCAGATTGGCCTGTCAACCAAAATGCAGAATAAGGTAAATATCACGTTATTAGCTTTTCTAAGACTGTTTTTTGCGCTGGAATGGATTAAAAAGTGATTTAAAGCATCTTTTAAAACATATAGTCAGGGGGGGCTAATTTGTCAAAAATTAAAGTCACAAATTAATGAAAACTTTGAAAAATGCCCTAAAATAAACAAACAAATTTGATCACTAGTGTAAAAATGCCAAACAGCCAAATATAAGTTTTATCAAAAAATATATTATAAACTCAGGAATAAGATTGGGGGGGGGGGGGGATATTCAGTGTTAGTTAATTACCTATCACTTCTTTCAAAAATTTTTCAATTAACCCCTCCCCAATTATTTTTCTTTATAAAATATAAACGAAATAGATTACAACGTGTGAGTTTTATTGAATAATAGAATTTTATAATTTACCAGCATGTAAACAAGAGAACTACAAAGTTATCATTAGCTAGCTTCCACATTGCCTATTAATGCAACCAATTGAATTATGTTGCGCTGTCAGTTTCCATGCCGCGTTTTAAAAGCATTAATTTTTTATCAAAATAGCCTTTAAAATTAAGTTATTTTTGCAAAAAAATGTAAAATTTTAGAGCGCTGGGGGCTTTGCCCCCAGGCCCCCATTGGCCTCCGGCGGCTGGAGCTCCGCCCCAGACCCTCAAAATAACCCCCCATCGCGATTTCTGGCTCTGCGTCTGACTGGAGGGCACAAGTTAAATTATTAGACGTTCTTTCTAGTGATATTACGCGTATGGTCAAGAAAACAATTAAAACTTTTTAGCTATTGGTGTCAGATTATTTGCAATTTGCCGAGCAGCAAACTCTAAACTGTTATGACATTGGCTAGAACATATTCGAAATATAATGTGCCCCAGCAGTTTGTAGAAATTTAGCTACTTCAAAACAAGCCATGGCTAGTTAGATGTAAAAAAACAAGAGCTGTGTTTTTCTTACCCAGTGTAGAATGTGGTAAATTTAAGTTGAAAAAGGCTTTCAAAGCGGCAAGATTTTAGCATGCACTAAAAAATCTGAAATCTGCGCCACTTCTACTCTCAAGTTGATTAAAATGATGTTAAAATGCCAAGTAGCGTCAGCCGCTTCCACATGAATGCTTTATAATTTGATTACGCGATTTTGACGTATGTTTTGCACTTTTTTGCTTTGTGCCGTAGCCCAAATAGGGGTGTGCGCATGGCACAATTTTCCCCTCTAAATACGCCCCTAAATGTGCATTTCTTAATGTTTACAGCATATTAGTCACAGATTGAAGCCATTCAGCAAGTGTTTTCAAAAGGTTTGGTTTGTTAATACTCTTTTTTTATAAAACGTTTTATTTATAATAAAATATATATGTATATTTCGGTTGGTGCTTAAATGTGGTTTATAGTTGCAAGAAAGGAGAATTTGACCGGTGTTTGAACCGGCTTGACCGGCCGGTCGAAGAATCTCGACCCTACCGGCAACCCGACCGGTTTCCATCTCTCATGCGTTGTGCAGCAACTGTACGGGTTTTTTGGCACGGCACGTGATGGTATCGAGATTGTCACAATTCCAATTTGAATGGAAAATATCTTAACGTTGGACCTGGTGATGATGCTGGATTATCGTGGTATTATTAGAAAAACAGCTTCAGCTATTTAATGAAACGAGCTTCAATGATAATCCGACCAAATTAAACAAACTATGACAAAACAAAATGCTTTATACATTGTCACTGAAAGCAATCACGCGAGTAAATTTCGATTTGCGTAAATAAAATTCAAATCAAATAAAACTTAGTATTATATCTGTTAATACAAAATACTTCCGTCAAGCAGAATATTTTTGTGTTCAAAAATAATTTACTTGGTGCATTTAAATTTGTCTGTAGACTGATAAGTTAACTTTAGAAAACTAACAACCGTTACGAAACGAAAAGTTGATTTCGAACCGAACAAAAAAAATTGTTCGTCTAGTCAATATACTTTCTGGTCGCCTATGAACAACGGACAAACTCCAAAACGGCAGGTCGAACAGCGATTGATAGCATGTGTAATGATGTTATGCTAGATGCGTTGTGCATAACATCGTCACAGAGTTGGTATAGCCTCTCTATTTTAATGAAACTGTTTATAAATTTTTTTGTCTTAATTTGTGCATAGCGGTTTCGGTTCTACGTCCAAGCTTTGCCGAGGCAAGTTGCCAATTTCGCAAGGCTGATTACTTTACCAGTAGAGAATACAAAACGTAGCCAGGATTTTTGATTGGGAAGGGCCGCAAATCACATGCAATGACGGCATCAGAAATTTTTAAAAAGAGGAACAAAATACCGTAAATTGAAAATCAGAACCTGAGACCTGGGATGGCATGTATAACCAGGATTTTGCTGCAGGGGGAAATCAAAAACTTTTCCTAAACTAGTTAAATTGGAAGACGTAGCGAGCAAACTAGTGCAACTCAAACGCATCACTGACGAGGGTCTGGGGGCAAAGTTCCAGCTGTTGGGCAATTTTTCGTTTCTTTTTTGGAAAAAACAGTTATTTTGATGCCATTTGGATCACATTTTGCACGTTTTATAGCCATTTGAAATTATTTAAATATCTAAGATGTGAATGCAAATTACAAATAATAAATTGTTATTCAGTCTTCCCTTTACTTACAGGTCAAGTACAAAGCACCTTTCAAAATCATGCATTTTGGGCTAAATTTTATAAAGTACCTTGCCTCTTGAAATATTTTTAAGAAGCAAGGTATATTGCCTCTTGCAATATTTTTACCTGTAAATTGTATTTCACTTAAATATTTGCAAGAAAAATTTTTATTTTATCATGAAACCAGTACTCAAATTGTAGGCGTCCTCTCAGTACTTAAATTTTCTCATGAAACTTAAACGCGTCCCCCATCGAGATATAGCGTCCCTTCATCGAAATTTAGGCGTCCTCCCATCTAGAGTTGAGCGCTGGATGACCAGAGGAAAAACAACCAGCCAGGACTAAAAGATCCTGCAAATTTCCTACCAAAAATGGTCGCAAATTGCGGCAAAGGCCTTTTTTTTGGTCTTCACCTGATTTCGGGAAAAAATGACTTCATTTTCCGGCGAAAACCATTTTCTTATTTTTGGTCTTCATTTAAATTCGCTAGATATTTTGTAAAGTTGGTCAATGCTGCAAAAGCGTCCCCCCATGCAAAATTTTCAATTTAAGTACTGTATGAAACTACCAAGTTTTAGGGCAATCTGTACGAACAAAGGGCACAGACCCCCTCAATTCAAATTCAATAGTTTAATCAATAAGCATTTTCTCCTAGACTATTTTTTAAAAGTAATTGGAAGTGGATTGTTATTTGAAGTTGGTACCAGAGTTGTAAGTCGTGCAGGGCTTTTCGAGTCGGGTTCGGGTTCAGACCGGGTTCGGGCCGGGCTGGGGCTAAAGTTGACAAAAATTTCGGGCTTAGTTCCGGCCTGAGACGTGCTTTTTGTCTTAGGTGCACAAACATATAATAAAAATAACTTAGCAACCTTGCTAAATTTTTCAGACCTAACTAAACTTTCGAGTTTTTTCGGGAACGATTTTTGCTTCAAATTAGTTTTCGGGTTCGAGCCGGAACTAGGCGGCCCGTTTACAACTCTGGTTGGTACAGTAGATGATTGCTAGTCACGTTATTTCATTACGTTCATAAAAAAGTTTGATGAGGGCTCGAGATTGCAACTTTTAGGTTAAAATCTTGAATTTTTTCCGAGTGATATAATTAAATTAGTTTGCAATCATTTGAATTGAAGGAGCCCCCTGCTTGTCAATATTAATATTATTGTTAACTACTGTTGAACGCGTAAATGCAAAAAAAAACAACTAAAAACTGAAACTTCAGAAACAATTAGGCTTTGTTGTCATTATTTTTATCATTGGTAGTATTTCAGTTGGGGGAGGGCCTTGACTACGCCTATGGGAATATAAAGAAAAAGCTACAAAACTATTCTGGTGCTAGTTGTAACCCATTTGCACGCAACACAAGCAAGGTTGACTTAAATTCCAAATGAAGTTGGCTTTGCTGCGCAAATACTTTTTTAGCGAATGGAAAACTTGCCCCGTTCTTTTGCATAGGAACAGAATTGGAAACCCCAGATCTAGCGGGTGATAAAATGCTATCAATGGGTACCCATCAACGCATAGTAATCTCTTGTGCAGCAATAGGTGCCTAATCTAAATCTATGTTTTTCTACTTTTTTATTTTATCTGAACCTATTTGGTGTTAGTTTTCCGATTAACGCTACATAGAAAAAAATACTGCGCAAATGTGCAAGTTAATTGAGCAAAACTGTTAAGCTATGGATTAACTTTCGAAAACTTATACTGCAGACAGGTTTCAATATCATGTATTTATGGTTTGTGTGAGAAAGTTCAGTACGTCATGTTTTCCTATTCAGTCTTTTACCAATTTTTTTTCACGCAAAAATGCACAAATTTCACAGGTGTAAATTGTCAATGACGTCAATTTTGAATAGTTTTCTTTGCATGTTGTATATAAATGCACTTTGAGAATGTGAAGCTCAAACTCATCGATCACATCGTTAGACTACAGGTGCACATGAATGTCAAGAAAAATAAATTAAACCTCCATAGTCCAGCATACTTGCTATAAACGGTTCTTTCTTGCAATAGTGTTAAATGAGCAAAAATCTTTACATCTTTTCCAGAATTTTCAGAATCCTCTAGTAATTCCACGAGTCCGTTGGTGTGATCTAACAATCTTTTTATTTTTATTGAGACAAAATTACTTAAATTTTAGTTTATAACTTTAATTGTCACTTTTATTACAGTATTTAACTCGGCCTTTCAATGTTTGAAAATACGCCAAAGTACATAGTATCAATGCTGTCGGAGAAAATGCTACTTACTTTCATAAAGTAATTCTGTTTAAGAAAAATAGACAGAATAAGTAATACTGCAATGTTGCTGTATGCATAAGCAATTTACCTATGTTGAAAAATGGCTTGATGTTGGAATTCTTCCGTTTGACATTACTGAGAACTTCCAAGATTAATGATATACACTCTTAGAAATGTGACCGAAAAATTGATCATGATTGATCTGAAATTCAAAACAAGCAGGATATGATCCAAATATGCAGGCAGAAAACGATCCAACGTTTGTTGTTGATCAAAGACCAGATTATTTTTCTGCCAAAATCGATTAAACACTCAAAGTTTGCAAACGAATAATCTTGATGATCCTGATAACGATGAAATCGCATTTTTCCAATTTTTTAAAATTACGTATCAAGAAGAAAAACTTGATTTTTAGTAGGGGACGTGATGAAAAAAGTCAATAGTTATTTTTTAATTTAGCAAAATGAACATTTATCTATCAGTGGCATAAAGATTTTTATTATTATGTGAGCAAAAAAAAAAACAAAGTAGGTTATTCTCCCTACTGGCTTAGTTTGTTCAAGAAGGAGGGCCAGGTTCAGTCTTCTCAGCTAGTTGGATTTACTTTAGGCCGACAAGGAGTACAGATATTGCCTCGATAACGCAACGAGGAGTGATTTTAATTAAAAAAAATTTTAACTTTAAATTTTTTAAATTTTTGACTTTAATTTCTTAAATTTTTAACTTTTTTTTTAATTTTTCTGTTTTAAATTTTAAATTTTACCTTTTTAATTCTGTGTTACTTTTGGCTGATACCCCTAATGATCTCGATTACTGGTGAAACAGACTGTAGGGTTTTAAATTTTTGACGTGTACAGTGTTATGTCATGATATTCGCTCTGGCCTATGCTGTCGAGCACTTTTTTATTAAGGTATCCCCGAAAATGGGATTTCAAAATTTTAAAAATCGAACTTTGTCAAAATATTGCCAATTCATTAAAGTTTTTCAAAAAAGCAACGCGATGTTTGGTGATTGAACATCGCGTTCGTTATTCAGCAAAAATTTTACTAAGTCATCCTTTTCTGCTGTCACGACAGTTAGAAACGTAAAGTTGCTAAAGGTGCGAAGTCAAACGAATTAAATCAATTTTTGCAGAAAAGGTAAAAGTGAAATAGGGTTTGAGGCACTTCTTCAGTACCTCAAGTAGTTTTAAATTTTTCACAGGAAAACCGATCACGAGCAGCGTCACTCTAAAAAGTAGATGATTATATGAGAGAGATAAATGAAATTCATAAGATGATTTTATAAAATGAAACATGATAAAAATTCGTGGAGTGCTACGTCGAGGAAAACTTTTCAAATGGGTCTCTTAAATCTAGGACTTGTATAAGTTAAGGTAATTTCAGGAAAGGGTAATGCAAGTAGAAGATGAAACTTGACTAAAATTGGGACTGCTACTGAGGATCCCAAAAATGGGCCCCCAAACAAACAAAAAAAATTAACCGTTCAATCAAGACTTTGCGTTATTTTTTAACAAAAATAGTTGTTTTTTTTCATATTTTGCCTTTGTTCTCAATTGTTTGCTTCCATGCTGAAGCTGAAGGAATTGTCTATATTTTGTTTTTAAATTTAGAGCAAAAATTACAGTTACTGTGTTCATCCAAATATTTTAAAACTACAGCAGGCTAGTTGCAGTAATAGGTTTAGATTTCAGAAAAGTGTTTTATCTTTCGCGTCAAAATATGTAAGTTACAAATCCGAAAATTATAGAAGCATTTTAGATCAAAAAGTTTTATTACAAAGTGTGTAGAAATGTTTTTTGTTGCTGTTATAATGAAAGTGAAAAGTTATTTTAGACTATTTATGCTGTGTGAAAAAATTTCTATGAAAACATATACGTCATTATTGGGCAACGTGATCTAAAAATTAAAATACGTCGCGTTTACGACTATAGACATAGCAAAGGGAGGAAATCAAGGCGCCCAGGCCTCCAATTTTGATGTTGCAAGCAATGGTGTTGCATTTATATCAAACATTTGGTAAGTTTTTTTTTTAAGTTATAAATAGCCTAACCTCAATCTTCTAATTTTTTTCATCACAAAGACAAAAAGCTTGACCATCAGTTCGCTGAGAAATCAGCATCCTGCTTCTCCTCAACACAATCATCAAAATCATCTAATTCAATGAACACTTTATGCTCGCGCTCTTGTTCCATCGCGCTTATATCTATGATGTCTACCAAAGCGCATGGAAGCATGTATTCTACTTTCCAAATCGGTTCCAAAAGGTTATTTTAGTTTTTGTGCCAACCTTGCTGGTCGTCATAAAAGTTTGGTGCTTCTATGAATGGTTGACCAGCTTGTTTACAAAAGGCTAGTCCATGATTAACTCTGTATATGTGAGTAAGCAAATTATTAAAGCACGGCGAAAGTGAAGCCAAATCAATTTTAGAATTGGATTTAAGAGTTAAATAGTCTCTAAACATATTTTGGATCAGTTTGCTTCCCAAAAATTTAGTGATTTAGTTTTATTGTCTCCATACATTAAGCAAGTAAAAGATTTCAGGTCTTTACGTAATTGGTCCGAAACTTCTCACTCAAGGCAAAGTTTTTCTGCAAAACAATTATTTGTCAGTTAAGGAATTTGTCGACTCATTTTAATCCTTACTCTACTAGTGGTGCCAAATGGCAACAAGGTTTGCGAAAATTAAAAAATAATATTTTTGGACCATGTTTCTTGGATTTTCAAAAGTTTTAAATACTCTACGTTTGTTGTAGTTAAATGTCTTTTTACAGTATAAATAATTGTTTCTTTTACTTCAAGTTTTGTGTTCAGCAGAAGAAATACTTGAAGAAATTTTCAAAAAATGGCTTGATCATTCAAATTAACTTAAGTATTTTTTATTATCTAGATTTTTTACAAAATCATTCTTTGTTATTTGTTTTATTGTAAGAACATTACACGATTTTATAACATGTGACTCAAAACACAAGTCATAGAATAAAATGGAATAAGGGGGGGGAGGATAATATTTAAGGGTGTCAATATGGCAACACTAATGAGATATGGGTACTTTTCTATTTTTGTTAGTCATAAAATGTTGCGATAGAATGTAATTTTTTACTAAATATTAAGTTATTTCACTGGTGCTATAGCATGTTTGATGAAGAATCAGCAAGTTTTACATTGTTCAGGGATCACTACAAGTTTCTTGTTTGAGCTGGAGACCTGAGGTTCGAATTCCAGGCCGGCTAAATGTAACCTAAAGTTACATACACTATATTGCTTTCTTTCAAATTTGCAAAAGTAGCTGCTTTGGCGCAGTTGGTGTCTTAAACTTGTTCTGCGGTTCTGTGAAACAAGTTGAGTACCTGTCTTTAGTTGAGTACCAATCAACCATAGTAGGATTCGAACCCAATTTATGTGCATTTAAATTGCATGTTGAAAGTAAATTGAAAGCTGCAAAACACACACAATATAACCTAATGGGTTTTATATAACCTGCGGATGCGGAAACAGTTGAATGACAAAAAAGAATTCCGAAAAAAATCCAAAATTTTTCTATTTGTGTCACGTTTCTACAAATGTTGCCGCATGGACACACCCCTTTCTTCCAGAAATGAAAGTGACGTCACTTCTAGATGACAATTTTCCATAGCCATTCTTCCTGCATGCGCTTTGGTAAACATCGTAGATAGAGCGTGATAGAACAAGAACGCGAGAAGGAAGTGTTCATTGAATAGATGATTTCGATGGTTGTATTGAGGAGAAGCACGATGATGGTTTCTCAACAGACTGAAGGTTAAGGCACTTGTCGTTGTTATAACACAACTAATATGATTGAGGTTAGGCTATTCATAACTTACAAAACTTATAAAATGTTTCATTTAAATGTGATATCTTTGCTTGCAACATCAAAATTCTACAAAATTGAATAAATTGTATAGTACATTGCTTAAATGTGTGTAAAAATTTTCCTTTATCAATTACAGAAATAATTGCAAAAAGAAATATTTTCGAAAAAATGACGTCATAAACGATGATGTCATCACTTATTTGCTGTGATTTTCTTTTTCCTAAAATTTTGATATCATCTTAGCGATGACACTAACACAAACTTTGGGCCGTTTTAGTGATTATTTACTAACATATGACGTCATCAATATGACGTCATAGATTTTTCCACTTCATAATACTTTTAGATTTTCTAATTTTTAAAAAAGCAATTATGGAAGCAAGAATTGTTTTTGAAATAAACTCAGTCTTGGATGACAAGCAAAACGCTGAAATACAATAAATCTCGGAAAATGGGTGTCATGTTTTCAGTGTAATTTGTTACATAAAAATGTCGATCAAAGTAAACCAAAATCATAGAGTACCTTCTAATATGCATGTATGTTTTTTTGATAGTAATATTAAGGCCCTGCATCAATTACAACGAAATTTATAAGAACTGGTAACCACTCAAAATGGTAATTTTTGAGAATTTTGGTAACATTGTTGTTCCTGAATTATGACGTCATAGTCATATGACGTCATAAATTCATCTGAAGATTACCCATGTCCCTCTTGTTGAGTGAGTCAAGCTTGAAAATTGAAATCCAACCTTAAGAAAAGTGAGAGTGAATAAAGTAAAAGTCTCGAAGCTAAAATTTTCGCCAACTTTTTCGGAAATGACGTCATTAAGACGTAATAGGCAGAAAAAGTGGTGTTGGGACAGCCCCTGTTGACAATTTCAGATTATGCTGAGCATTGCTATTTAGGAAAAAAAAAATATTCCCGGGGCCCGTAAATGCGTTTTTTTGCTGAACTATTCCAGGATTTTATAATTTCTGGATTTTATAATTCCAGGATTTTATAATTCCAGGATTCTTATGATTCGAGTATTCTAATAATTCTAGCGTTCTGGATATTTGTTTCTTAGTTAAAGCAGTTTAGCCGAGATTGCTTTGTATCTGTTAATGGCTTACTTAGCCGTGTAGTGATGTCAGTTTTGGTGGAGCAGTTTTGCTCGGAGAGAATTTCTTTTCTTTTCAATATTAAATAGATACTTGTTCAGTTTAAGGTAATTGTATTGCTTTCTGCAGTTCAAAAAGCTAACGGAACTATCAACTTGATTTGTCAATTAACATCTTAGTCGTTCTCTGGTTTAAGTCGACGTGGACTATTTTTGGAGTTTGAAAGTTGTATCTTAGTGAAGCATCAACATCGCGACACATGCTTCTTTTAAATTTTTAAGGGTATGAGTTAAGTTTGGGTTAAAGTTGGTTTTAGAATGAGGAGTTGAGTTTGGGTTAGCTATGGGTCAGAAGTACTGAAAAACTAAATAAAAGAATTCGGTAAAATAGTCTTGTTTCTGTTTTTTATTTTGGACTACAATTACATTAGCCTTCCACATAATGTAATTTTGGTCGAGCGGTAACGGGTTTGCCTCTGGAGCGGGAGGTCTGACGTTCAAATTTCTGGCAGATGAAATTGGATACAGTGTTGCCAAAGGCCCATCACCGCTGCGACATTTCTTTGAAAGGAACTGTGTTGCCCGGGCGCAACGACGCGCACATGCGCGTCCAAAACTCATTACAACCTTTGGCGTAATACACAGTTAGTTTGATATTTTTTTCAACTTACTCTGTTTAATAACATTTTGCACTAATGAAAATGAGAAGACAAGAGTGCTTTCAAAATTTCGATTTTCTATTTTTGAAACAGCACTACAGAAAAAGCGTCTTCATCAAGGCCGTAGTCCAGCGATTCTTAAAGTTGTTGGAGGTACCGAACCCCGGAAGTTTTATGCTGGCATTCACCAAACCCTTCGTTGAAATTATTTGTTAACAAACTTGAGCTTAAAGGAGAGGTGTTCAAACTTTTTGGGAGGCGGGCCGCATTACACTTCTTTAAGCGTTAGCGGGCCTCACACTTCTCATAAAATGTTTGGATGACTTTTATCCCGAATACGGCTCACATTAGTTTTGCATTGTTCTACCAAATTAAATGCTTTTTAAACCAAAGTTAACCTTTAATCAAATTAAACTTCGTTTTGTGTTCACCAAAAATAAAAGTTTGTTGAATTAAAATATATGAAAGAATTTTTTATTACACATCAAAAACAACCCTTCGTATCATTACATCATATCCAGGATTTTGCAGAAGGAGGGGCTTGAGCCGAAAGCTAGCATTTGCCTATGCTGAAGTTTGTACAGTACCCAACATCCGAATCATTGAATAACTGCTGCAAGTTCAAAGTGCATTTTGGACGACATCGGACAAAGAAGTCCTTTGCCACCTGGCTATTTTCGCAAGTTATAGAACAAATAGCCATTTTAAAGCTATTTGCAAGGAATTTTGCACTTTTACAGCGACTTCAAAAAATCGTATTGCTTAGTCAACTTATAACCCACTTGTTTATCAGATCTAAAACATGTGTAAAAGTTATAGCATAGTTGGGATTTTTGAATTTTTACAGTTTTTGAAATACTTACCTAAAAAGGGAAGCTTCTAAGCAACCCCTGCAACGCCTGCAACGCCTGTTCTCCAATGGGCGCAGCACTGAACACATCTTGAACAAAACATATTATATACCATACAGCTGCTGTGGCTCTTCATTTAAAAATGCAAGCTGCTTGGTGATAAAAATGCAAGTACCAGAGGCGGAGTCCTTGAGAACGTCCTTGGCCTCGAGGATGCATTTTGAAGTTCTTGGCCTTGGCCTCGAAGCCTCAAGTCCTCGAAAATTGCTCTGTCCTCAGCTAGAGGACAGCACTGTTTTTTGAACCGTTGAAATTTTGCTGAAAAACGCCAGAAACCTCGCGGAAAAATTGCGAAGACCTTTTTTGTTCTCCTCAAGTGGAGATCGCTTGAAAAACAATTTTTCGAAGACCGTTTTTGCCCAAATAAAAAATTTCTAAGACCTTTTTTTTGAGATCGCTTGAAAAAAAATTTGAAGACCTTTTCTTTGGAGAACCCTTGCGCCTGTGTCCTTGGTCCTTGGCCTTGGCCTCGAAAGGGTCTGTCCTAGGCCTTGACCTCGAAAGTTTGTTGTGTCCTTGGTCTAGAGCCTTGTGTCCTCGACTCCACCTCTGGCAGATACTGAAACAAAAATAGTTACACCCCAGCTTATGCAGAGCCAATGTAACGCACATTTGCTACTTTCTAACTTGTAGTGGCGCTATTAACGAAATAAGATTTACAAAAATTATTTGAAATTAATGTTTAGAAGAACCAGGGTCAACAAGTTCGATAAAAATATTTTTTTGATGAAAAACTTGCAACTCTCGAAAGAAACTTCACTAAATCTCGAGATCAGTTACGGGTTGCAAAACCTTGTGCGGGCATTGGGCAAGCCCTGGCCTAAAATGAACTACGCAACTGTTGCACATCAGCAGTGTGCGTCAATTGACGCGCCTGGTCGTTTTAGTGTTTTGCAAAGGACTGTGATTGTTATACACGTAGAGAGTGTAACGTGTATACTTTTCCTAATCTACGCTGAACCCATGATCCCGACTCATCGAACCCTGATTAAGAACCACTGCCGTAGTCAGTGACGTTGTGTATGGAAAAGCAAGATGAACTCTGCCAAATAAGTTTTTTCTTAGCATTATTCCAGCTCTAAATGGCGAGTACGATTAGTTGCACCCGCGGGGCAACTTTTATAACTAGCGCTGCCCAACTCTGGTTGGTTATAGAAAAGCGAAATGAATCTTGCCAGGAAAGATTTACTCGGTATTAATTTAGCTCTAAACAGCGATTACGATTAAGTTGAGCTCGTCTGAACATTCGTAAACTGTAATACAATAAACAGTTGCATTTTATTGTTTGATTTCATCAAGCAATACAGTAAAAACCACCAAAACTGTTTGCGATTTATTTTATTGAAAAGAAAAACATAAACGTTTGGTGACACATACTCCAAGCGTAATCGAATTTTGTTCTGTTTCAATAGAGTGATTACTGGTTAGAGATACAAATAAAAATATTTCTTTTCAAGATACTGGGTCGGTTATTTTATTTTTTGGTGTATTCACTTTTATTTTGCATAAAACAAAAGTCAACCATTTTGGAGGGAAAATATGAGAAAACTTCTCCAGAATTCATTCATTTGTTCACTCGCAATACTTACTCTTGTCGCCTTTGCGGCCGTCGCTGGCAAATACCACAAACTATGAGAAAATCTTGCGTCGCAAAATTTGCAAAAAAATTTGTCGCGGTCTTCTTCTAAAAAATACTGGTTGTTTTGAACAAATCTAAACTTTGATTAGGCTGCATTTTTCCGATCGGTCGCTGTAGATTGTCGCGCACCAAAATAAATGTGACGTTAGGTCTATGAAAAAAAAAATAATTTTAACATTTAAAGTTATAACTTTTAACCAGTACAACTTTGTTGCAAACCGGCAAAAGTCCAAATGATGTTGCAAAGCTATCCGATATGATGAACGATTTTTCCAAACATTTCAACATGTAGTAAATTGTTTTGGAACTTTGTAGAAAACGTTAAGTGTTGTGTGCGTTATAACATCACCGCTATGAAAATTTTTCTGCTGGGTATTATTTTAAGTTTCTTGATCACTGTATATTCTCATGGTGACTCAAATCAGCACGTGACATTGTCATGCCCTGCAATATCAGAAACCACTAGAGGTCCTCCGGGAGTGCCGGGCAAGCGTGGAAGCAAAGGTGAGATATTATAGCCATTATAATAAAGCAGCAAAAATATACCGTACAATAGTTTGCTTGCGATGGATATGTAGTCAATTTTTCCGGTGTTAAATTGATGTTTGCCACAACTCCACGCAACGTCTGGATTTCTCATTGAAGTGGCAGAAATCAGCAATGCAGCAAGGTTCGTCAAGTAGATAGCATTTTACCCGACGTTGGATTGTGTCATCTTTTATTCCACAATTGCAGATTACGCTTGTGGATGGGTCAGTGACGCCCCACATTTTCGGTTCCGCTTTTGTTCTAGTCACCCCTGAGCAAAGTCACTTCAGATAGCGCCACGTTTTCTCCCTCGTTTTGATGCAGGAGGCAAACTTTTTTTGGTGTAATATTTGGACGGTTACTTGATGGCAACTATTCGGCTTTTTCCTTCCAATGTTTCTTTTTTCAACGTTGAAATTTTTTTTCCTTCTACAGCATCCGCGCAGTGTAAATAGCTCCTTGTTGATTTTAATCTTGCTTGTGGGATGCATAGGCGTAACAAAAATTTTTGATTGCGGTGGGCCCAGACAGCAAATAAAATGCAATGACGTTATCAGAAATTTTCGCAAAGAAGGGCTTTGTATGGAACAAAAATACCTTAGAATGAAAGATCTCAAGCCAAAGCCGGGTTTGGCACGTTAACAGGATTATGATAAGGAGGAGAAGATTTGAACCAAAACCTAAATTGGTTTCCGAAAATGTCTAAATTGGGAGACGTGGTGAGCAAAGTTGTGTAATTAAAACGTATCGTAAACGGTGGTCTGAAGCCGAGCCCCAGCAGCTGCCAAATGCTGTGTTTGCCTGAAATTTAAGTCTCGACTTCAAGGCGATTTTTTCCAGTGTTTTTGGAAAAAATAGCTTTTTTAATGGCATTTGGATCACATTTTGCACGTTTATAGAGCCATTTGAAAAAACAAAGTTTGTAAGATTTGAAAGCCAATTGAAAAACTTGAAATGATCAGTGCTCTCTTCCCCTAGAGTCCAGACTTTACCTAAAACTAAAGTCCAAATCACGGTTAAAATCTTGCAATTTGGGGTTAAATTTTGTAAGGGACTTGGCCCAGAAGGAAGGGAAAGTAAGGTACATGGCATTCAACACAAGCGTAGTGAAAATTTCTTTGAAAATAAATTAAAGTTTTAAAACAAAGGTAGGATTTTGGATGATTGGTCATTTACTCATTTCCTATGTCGCACAACAAATTCAAAATCATTGCAGTTTTCTTTTTTATTCTATAGAACACGACTAACTAGTACTGTAGTTTTATTCTCTTACAATCAAAATGAAATTTCTCCTTATTAAAATTTAATAAGGAGAAATAATAAACACTATTACAGCATATTTGCACAGTAAACTAACAGTGGGGCGTCGAGGACTCGACGTTGAGGCCAAGGGCTCAAAAAAATCTGAGGTCAAGGCCAAGGATCAATTTTTCGAGGACAGACCCTATAGAGGCCGAGAACAGGAATGATCGAGGGCAAGGACACAGTTTTTTTAACAATTATGATAGAAAAAATTTATTTTGTTTTTCCGCAAGAAAGTGTTTAAGATGTTGCATTTTGTTTAGTTTTTGATGATACTTCAAAAATAGCAATTTCTAAAAATAACGAATGTTATTTTGAATATTTACCCGTTAGCAACAATGCTGATTACGTTCCGTAGCGGTATCGTGGTAATGACTATTAAGGCCCTAACCAATAAAGTGGAAAATGACTAAATTCTAAACGTGACGATATGATCAAATTTAAAGCCTTAACTTCATTATTTAGGGCCCGATGCAACTGTCCACTAAATATGGATCTCCGCCTTTTCAGTAGTTTTTCAAACTCAACCCTTATTGTTTGGCTCATATTTTTTTCACAGAATTTTTATAATTAATTTTATCGTAGTTTGTAAATATTTTATAACAACTATTATACTATTACCTAAAAAAATTGCGAAGTATTGTAAATAATTTATGCTTTTAGAATGAATTGAGGTACCGTATTCCGTAGTTGCAAGCTAAAATTCTTGGAAAAATCGAAGTTCGTGGGGTAATGGCCAAGTCTGCAGGCCTTTGTTGAACAATTTTAGTAATGTTTTTTTTTAAGTAAATAACAACTTTGCGACCTTTAAAGAAGATTACTCATTTAGATTTTCAAAGCAATTTGAAAAAAAAAATATCGTAAAAGTTAAGTTAAAAAACTTTATTTATGCCATATTTTCCCAATTCTAATTTTAAGCCAATTTTTTCTATACGTTTTAGTGCGCTTGAAGTGTCTTTATAGCCTATTGCTTGTCAATGAATGAGCGCGCAATTTTTCGCCGCCAAAAGACACTTTGCAAAATTTAACATAAGTATTTAAAGGCAAAAAGTAACCTGGTAATTCTAGCAGAGCTGTATTAATTAGAAGGAAAAATAGGTGACATTTTTACAATTTTGCTCCGAGACCACCTTTGAAAGGTTCACATTTGTAGAAACGTAAAAATAATAAATCCTTATTTTTTTTAAAAAAGTGCCCAATTTTGTCGCGAATGCTTCGCCTCCTCATTTTTATGACGTCGAGTAAAAAATTGATTAAGTGCAACACGCATCTTTCCAGACATTTAAACAAATCATAGTTATATTTAGTTGTTCCAAACTCACTTGTTCAAAAATTTCTTTTGTTGCGTTTTTTTCTTCGGTTTATTATTTGAACTTTTACAGCAGTCTACAATTTGGGATTCCTAGCGGCAATCTTTATCATAAAAATTGTTCGGCGGATGTGGCTGAGGTGCCCCCAGACCACTTGCCAGTGATTCGAGTTGTTCTATCTCATTTCAAAAAGAAAAAAATCTTTGCAATTTTCTAACTTACGTACTTAGCGTAACAGGCTATTTCTGGTATTGCATTACATTTCTTTATCACTCACATTTACTATCTCCTAAGTCCACATTTAGATACGGGCGGTCATGTTTTCGCATTAGCAACTCAAAAATCTTTGTGTTTATACCCACTGACCCTTTTTTATAGTCTTGGATGGTTTTAGTGATTTGCTGTTTTTATTAACTGCACCTGAAATATTTGCAGATATAAAAAGAACCCTTGTTATAGTTCTGAATCGCTTCAGTGCTTTGCTGTTTGTTCCAACTGCACCGGAAATATTAATGGAAATAAAAAAAACTATTTACACTTCCTTTTGCTTCCTTCGTTTTCCGATTAGAGCTTTCAAACATTGCTATTTAAAATATGGTTTATAATAGCATGATTATAGCATTACCTTTTTTTAAGTAAGGAAAGGAAACTAGTTGACAGCAGACCAAAAGTTTAGGTCATTTACGATTTCAACCAATCAAAAAGTAGTGCTGTTTTCGAACCGAGGACAAGACATTTTCGTAAACTTCTATGCTTCGAGCCCAAGACTTAGCACTTAAGCTTTAAGGCCAAGGACTTCAAATGCGGCCTCAAAAACGTTTTCGAGACCATGGGCGTCTTCGAGAACTCCTCCTCTGTTAACTAGCTTGTTTAACCACGGCGCTAAATTGCTACCGCGTTTTCAGTGAAAGAGTCTTTCTTTACTCAATATTATTTTACCGTAGGCGAAAAAGGTGACAGCGGTGACCAAGCCAAACAAAGTGTTTCTAGAGTGGAATTTGAAGAATTCTCGCAAAAGATGCAAGAACTGCAGAGAAACTTCAGCCAACAACTGGGTAGGTGAATCAGAGAATATCTGTGGCTCTCAGCATGTAGTTATAAGATTGCATTAATCGTATGCAATTTTTTCTTGAGTCACAATGGTTATGACTGCAATTATTTTCATAATCATGTTTTGATTTTAATTTTATGGGCTAGTTTGGTCAGATTTTAAATTTCGTTGAAAGGTAAGCCCTGCCGATGAGTTTGGTACTAAGAAACACTCGAGTCCGGGGCAGTACGAAAGAAAAGTTTAGTTTTGCTGTTTAATATCTAAATTTAACAGAGCAGGACTCTTGCCAATACCGATAGATTAATGATTCAAAATTACCAGTTGAGTCAGTCTAATTCAGGAATCAAAATTCCTTGCAATGTGTCAACTCCTGTACACACTGCTGATGAAGTCAGTTGACTTCAAAACACGGTAATATGGGAATGCGGTCAGTTGACCTCGAAACTCCCGTAATGGGGGCTACGCCTCACCTGCATCACTAGAGGTCGAAACGATTACTCATTTAGACGTGGAGGCATTATTAAGATGTTGTCAAATGAAGTAGGATTGTAAGATGTATTACGTCTGTGAACTATTAAATTATTTCTTAAAACTGACGTTTCGTTAAACACGAATAACATCTTCGAAGCTGTAAAAAGACGCAATTAATATTAGTTGTTAACTCTTGCAATAAAAATTGAAGTAGTGAAACCGCGCTAAATTACTCTAATATGTCGCATTATTAGCCTACTGAATTACTTCAAACACTCACGTCGCAATAGTGCAGATAAGTTGCAATAATTATTCGTATTTTTTCAAGTCTCACGGAATATTTCAGTAATTTAGCACGTTTTAGTAATTCAATTTTCATTGAAAGAATTAGCAACTAACATTGATTGTGTATTTTTACAGCTCTGAAGGTGCTATAAGTGTTTAGCAAAACGTCATGTTTAAAGTATTCTTGCATTTTGGTTGCATTTTTTTACCGTTTTGCTCATAATAGTATGTAATTAAAACAATTACTAGTAAAAAATGATGAACTAAACAATTCAAGGTAAATAGCTACCAGAGGTGGAGTCCTCGAGGACGTCCTCGAGAACACATTTTGAAGTCCTTGGCCTTGGCCTCGAGCCTTGTGTCCTCGACTCCACCTCTGATAGCTACTGTTATGGGCATTAATCTACAAGTTAAAGTATCAACCTAATAATCTTGCCTAATTAATTGACTTCAGTTTTTGCGTGGTTTTAGCATACGGCTGAACTACAGAAAATAATTGACAACACGCATGGATTTTTGAAGTTGCTTTCAGTAGCTTAAACGATCGCTAATCGCATTGTTTAGATGATACTACGCACAAATAGAAATAGTTTTAAGTCATACTGTTTGCTGCAAAAGTTCTTTGATACGTCCTGTTTTTGCTTTGGTAAAATGTACTTAGTCTATTTTCATTAGGAAACAGACGCTCGCATCGCGTGTTCCTTTGTTTTTACTCAGCCATTTTTAAACTAAAGTTTTGACAATCTATGCTTGCGCCAAATTTCGAGGCAATAGATCTTGTGATTTTGGTTTTAGGACCCGTAAACCACCCCAAAAATTTGACGTAAAAATGCTCTCATTAAAAAACGGCTTAAGTACAGCAAAAAATATTCCACATGGTCATAATTCTCAAAAATACGTTTTTATGCCTACCAACGCACTTTTCGCCAAGATAATTTTTTTTCTCATTTTCCCGTTTATTTTATGCTTCTTCTTTATTTTTTATTTTTTTTTTTTTTTCTTCCTAAATCTTGTATGCTCTTCTTCTCCTAAACCACAAAAAATCGAAATCTAATTTTTGTGTTAAGTTGTTGAGATGCAAACGCAATTTTGTTTCACTAATCTTTTTAGGGACCACTTACTTAGAAACCCTCTCAAAATAGGGCCCAAAATAAAAATTTTTTAAACGGCTCAAGCGTGGGCGCCAGTTTTTTTTTGATATCAGTAGATTTCCATGTAGCTAATACTTTGACATATTTTAGTGGGACCACTATCCGGGGACCTCCCAAATGGACCCCCCCAAAAATGAATTTTTTTGAACGTCTTAACCTATTGCGCCAATGTTTTTTGATATCAATAGGTGCTTAACAGACAAATATTTTGACATAATTTGGAGTATTACCGCCTGGACTCCCCAAATGGACCCCCAAAAATCAAATTTTTAGACGGCTTAACGTAAGGTGCTAGTTATTTTTTTGATATAAGTAGATATCTCCCAGACAAATAATTTGACTTAGTTTGGGGGTAACACCTTTCCTAAAAACCCCTATTGGAGTCCCATAAAACAATTTCTTGAACGGTTTAAGATAGGGTTTTAGTTTCTGGTGACATCAGTAGATGTTCAAGAAACAAATATTTTGACCTAATTAGGTGGCACCATCTCGCCAGAAACCTCCTAAATGAACCCACCAAAGTAAATTTTTGGGACGGCTTAAGCTAGAGCGCTATTTTTTTTTGAAATCTGTAAATAATTGAGTAGGTCGTTCAAAAGGGTTGCTCCTAAGCAAGCTCTAATCTAGTTTTGGATTTGTAATGGTAATGCAGCTCTCACACTTTGGTGAATTTGACTGCGAATCCACTGCGACTCAATTCGCTGTGCAATCTCAGTGCGGTAGAGACAGCTTCAATTTATCAGCAAACAAAAGCTCAAACGTTTAAAAATAAATGCAAAATCGAGAAGAAATTTTTGATAAAATTCTTTAGATTTTTGCAACAGATTGTTTATCCATACGGAATAACAAGAGAAAAACCGCGCTCCTTTTTTGCACCCGTACTGCGGTATTTATCTAATGGTACCTGCGGTTCGTTAACATGACGTTTTTCATTTCAAGGCGCTATACCGGTAACTTTACAAAGCTCCAAAAACTTAATTTAAACCAATGTGAAAATAGCGAATTTACAAATTACAGCAGTTTTATGCGGTAAGACTGTTTTGGAATGGCATTGAAATTAATGGATAAACTTGAAATTCCACGCTCTTGATAATCAAATAAAAGCATTTAAAACTTTTTAATAGCAAAGTTTTGAGCTAAATTTTAACCAATGATATTGTTAAAGTTTTTTCGATGTTTATAGTCTGAACCTGATTTCAAAATCACAAACGCGATAAAATGGTAAATAATCTTGAAATTACAGTTGCTTTAATATGACGTTTATTATTATTATGAATTTTGATCACCGCCTTTTCCATTACTATAACGCCACAGTAACGTAACTGTTGCGTAAAAGAGAAGCAAGAGGAAACATCGTCTAATTCATAACTCCAATTAAAATATGATGCCAGCCAAGTACAGTCGCGTAACCAGAAGGAGACTTCGAGGGCTTCAGCCCCTCTCTTGAATCAAATCGCCTCGAAAGCTTAACCCCAAATTGCAAGAGCTTAAATGTGTTATGTACTTGACGGTTGACCTGTGAGTAAGGTTAGGGAAGGGTTACACGGGCTGGGCAATTTAGTTATTCAACTAGCTTTCAAATCATACCAATTTTGTTTTTTCAAATGGCTCCAAAGAGGTACGAATAATTCCAAATGGCGGTCACCCAGCGGTTGGGTGCTTTTCTTCTAGACCCCAGCAAGTGATACGCGTGAGTTGCACCATTTTGCTCAACACGTTGCCTAAATGAAACATTTTTCAGCCAAATAAGGTCAGGCAAAAAGGACTCTTATTTCCCTTAATCATGATTGCACGTCTGACCTACGTATAGGATGATATATAGATTGATGTTTTTGAGTTGTGTTGCAATACGGTTATTGAAAGTAATCTCTCATGAAACTAAAAATTTTATATCTCAGTGTTACACAAATCTAACCAAACGACACTCATTTATTCATCTGCTAATGCACATCCTAATTAGACCGTGAGTTACAACCTACGTTTGATTAAAATCAATGTGAAAGCCAACACAACAAAAACCCAAGCAATCACACTCTAATAATTAACATTTGTACCAAGAATCCGTTATTAAAGCGTATCATGAACACTATACTATTTTCTATCTACAGACTCTACTGCCCAGAAAACTAACTTTTAGACACACCAAAGGATTATCTGGTTCCCATAATAACGCAGGCATTGGTAACATTTGCGTTGTCAACCGCACTACTCCTTATAATTTTAAAGGGGCTTTAAAGTTTAATTTTTGAATTTTAACGCTAGATACGTAAAAAACAATCGATTACCAACGTTTTTGTCCCATTTTTTTCATTTTTTGACGTTAAATTAGATTTATCGGAAAAAGAATTAACTTTACGAGAAAAAATCCGAATGTGGCAAAATGACAACCTACGATAAATGAATTAAATTAACGATTAATGCTCTTCAAAAGCCAAATTAAAATCAAATTTCAAAATTTTTAAAATTACCAAAAGTTCCAAAATAATAGAAAATATAGTAGTGAACACCAACTATTAAAAAAAAAGTCAAAGTCTTCATGTTTTTCAAATTAGTAATAGCGTCTTTTAAAAAAAGTTTGCCAGTTTTATATTTTATCGATTTCACATCCGTAATTTTCGGCCATACGTAGATAGTTTCATTAGCTTCAGGAAATGATTTTTAAGCTTTAGGCTCTACTTTTAGCTAATAGCTGACAATCACAGAATAATTTATTTTACCATTTTCTTTCCATCCAACATTATTTTGCAAATCGAAATTTGTTACAAAACAATCAAATGCGTCATTGCCATTAAGATGAAATGTTTGCAGCGCAGTCTCCGTGCATTCGCCAGAGTCTCATTGCAGTCTCCATAGGCTTGCAGTGCAGTCTCAAGCGCAGTCTCCGTCAATTAGATGGCGAATTCATTGCAAACCCACGGAGACTCCAATGTGACTACACGGAGACTGTGCTACGAATTGAAAAACTTTTGGACGGGTTGAATCCACTGCGAATAAGTTGAGACTCCATTGTAAATGCGCTGGGACTCCACTGTAAATGCGCTGAAACTTATTGCAAATGTGCTGAGACTGCGCGGAGATTCTAAAACCTAAAAAATGCTGCTCAATTCGTTGCGGAGTGGTGGTGGTGGTGGTACTACCCACCCCTTCCGATGGATGGGGGTGCGGAGGAACTCTGCTGAGACCCAACAGTCGGGCCACATCCCAAAGTCTGGACCAAACGTCAAGAATAGAGAAAGAGGAGCCAAAGATAGACTTACGAAGGGGTTCAGAGGCAGGGCAGTCGAGGAGTAGATGATTGAGGTCCTGTAGAGGGTGTCCACAGGCACTACAAATAGAATTTTCCTTCCGACTGATCCTGTGAAGATATGAGGATAGAAGACTGTGGCTTTGGCAGCGAAGACGGTAGAGCTCACAGCGAATAGGGCGAGAAAGGAGCAGTTCCTCCGAAGAGACTTCGGGTACTCGAAGTTCAGATGGGATTGGGAGATGTAACGTCTCCAATTGTGGTACTGGGAATAATGGACTTTGGCAACGATTGGGGGGAGAGGGCATGGGATCGGGCCAGTGGACAAAGAGGCACCAGCTTTGGCAAGTAAATCCGCTTTTTCATTACCGGAGAGACCTGCGTGACCGGGGACCCATTGGAAGCTTAAGGTGAAGTTGTTGGAGAGAGAAGAGGCGAGGGACCAAACATTCCAGAGGGACTCAGGCAGGAGATAAGAGGGGGATGATGAAAGGATAAAGAGGGCTGATTGGGAGTCAGTTAGGAAAAGGACTGACTGGAATTTGCAGGTCATCAAATGGCTAGTACACCAAACAAGACCTTGCTTGAGGGCAAAGGTTTCAGCTGTGAAGCTGTAGGCAATTGGACCAGTGGAAAACGACAGGGAATTTGTGTTGCATTTGGAGCATGTGACATACACTCCAGCACCACCGGGACCGAAAAGAAGGATAACAGATTCGTAAGTACATACTTGGATATCAAAAGGGGGAGGGAGGATAGTCTGTTTGAAGCAAACTGGAGTCGGGCTGTACTGTTGCCTGTGCAATCGGGAATGAAAGGGGAAACAATGAAGTGGGTTGCAGTCCATAGGGGAAAAGGGGGCACATGATCAGAGTCTCACGAGGGGATGGGAGTGGCTGTGTGGCCGAAAAACAAAATGATCTCCAGGAGGGTTTCTTCTTTAGTCAACATGGAACGTGTCTTGTTGCCAGGGCATATAGGCAGGAGAAGTCTGGGAGAGACGTAGAGCACGTTCGAAGGAGGAAAGGGCCTAATGTTCTGGAGTTAGCTTTAGAGGAGGGAGTTGGGCCTCAAGAAGGAGTAGGGAGGAGGGGGTGGAAGAGAGGAACTCAGTAATAACCCTCCATGCAGCTCTGTGTAGGACTTCCAAGTGGTTGGTTGCGGTGTTGCAGAGGAATGGGAACCATCCAGGAGAGGAATATGTGAGCACCGGTTGCACAAAGGCTTTGTAGAGTAGGGAAAGAGATTCTTTCGTGGGACTCATGGAGGCAGTGGCAATGGACCGAAGAGCTTTGTGGCGTGGATAGAATTTAGAGCACAGGAATTGGACGTGGGTCCCAAAGGATAGAGTCCGATCCAGAAATATCTAGAACAACGGGATTGCTAACTCGTGTCACGTTCCGCATGACTGGTGACAACTGAAGGGTTACTCATTGAGCTCATAAGCATTAAGCAGGGTGTTGCGTTTGTGTCAGTAGTTGCTAGACGGGAATGACACAGAAAAAAATACGCATTGAAGCTTCTTGTATTTAGTTATAGTTGAGATCAAACGTTATTTGTAAGTTACTTTTGAGCCTAGTAAAACATTGAAATAGGCTTAAGATTAATTAAGGTATACCTACTTAAGTAGACAGTGCCTCCAATTTGAATATGAGACCTTTGTTTTTACTTCAAAAAAGAGCAATGCGAGTCATCACTTACCGGTATAGCAATAGAAGAACACGAACAACACGGTTATTCTCAAGGCTACAAATATTAAAGCTGCATGATATTTATAAACTTGAATCAGCTAAATTGATGCACAAAGTACACAACAAAGCCTTAAACATCTGCAACGCATCATCTAATAACTAGGCTATTCAGTGTTAGATAACATCCAATCACACAACACCAGAAAAAACATCAAAAAAAAAAACTACTTCATAACTAGTGTTTGTTTCATCGAAACAAGCCCAAAGTGTTTGCAGTATAATGGACCAAAAATCTGGAATGAAATACCATTACAGCTAAAAGAGATGAACTTCTGTAAATTCAAAAAAGATTTTAAAAGGAAATTTATTACGGCCTATTATTATTTGTCATTTGGGGGCTGGGGGGGGGGGGAAGTTCCTGTTAGGGACAAGGCTCTGAGCGTAAAAAGTTTGTATACTGCTGTAAATATTCTGATTTCTGCTTTTAATTTCAATTGTTACCGGTAACGATGTTTAACCGCTAGTTTTGACAGTTGATTTTGATGACTAAACAGTCTTTCGCTGTCTTAACCCTTAAATGCCCAAGTGTTTCACCGAACACTATTACCTATCTGGGTCGCTTACGACCCGGTCTGTTAAATGGCACTGTGCGGTTTTTATATTTGTTTATCTTCAAGAAAACTTGGTTTTAAATCAATTCAGCGTGATGTAAGCTTATTTTAATTCACCACAAAGGTCAAATCGTTGTCAGAGAACAGGCAATTGTGAAGTTAGTTTCCAATTAACAAGATTGTTTATGTAAGCTACAAATGAACTGCAACCAGTCAACATGAAACAGTGAAAAGAAAGGCTACAATGAAATTAGGTGACAAATGTATTACGAAAAAGGCTAGGCTAGATTGTACGGCAATCAGTCAACCAGAAACAATAAAAACTCTTCAACACTGAGTAGAAAAAATAACCCCCAAAAAGTTTCGTTTTACAAGCTTTCCGTAAAGTATTCATAATTCCGCTGATCAAAGCATAATGTGAATCATGCCACACAATACAAGCATAAAACCGTCACTTGTTTATGACCGACACAACATGGCTCACCACATTCTTTGCACATGTTAGCTGTTTTGCGATCCATTGAAGCTGGGCAGATGTAGCACCGTCGCCTTTTACGCTTTCCACCTTGATGTGTAGCTGACTGAGAAGCCTCAATGCCTATTGTGTACCCACATTTTTTCAGTGCAAGTTTAGTATCTTTGGGAAGCTGTTTTACTTGCACTCGACGCTGTAGCCATGGATGAAGCAAACTCATGCCCAAATTTTCTTGACTTTTACCTTGTGGAAATTTTGATCGGAAAATCACCATGCTGTTGATTCCGGCGATATTGAGGCAATTGTAGAAGCAGGCAAGTGGCCAGCGCTTTGTGCTTTTCTGCACGTTGTAGTAATGACACAATTGATCAACTCGATCAACAGCTGCTTTGTAGCATTGTAGTCGAGTATCATTTCGGGCAAACCTGTTTCTTTGTCAACTTTGTTGTCGTTGTGCAAAGTCGAAAGTAAAACTACAGTTTTGTTTTTCTTGGGTACATGCGACACTAAAGTCTGCCTGTCACTAAATCCAAACAAGCTTGATCCCACGCTTCTTCTTTTTCTTGTTGTGAATTCACATGGAAGTTCCCTTCTGTTGTTTCTCATTGTACCAAATAAGGTTATTTGCTTTTGAAGTAAATCAGCAGCAAGCTGAGAACTGGTGAACCAATTATCAGATGTAATATTGATTCCAGAAAGTACAAAGAACTAGAGAGAATTTTCACAACATCACTTGCCAAGCCAACATTTCTCTGATTTTTTTGACGTCCAAGATATGGCTTTCCATTGAATGTGTAGCCAGTGAGACAGTCACACATCAAAAGCAACTTCATTCCATACTTATCTGGCCTCTTAGGCATGTACTGTTCGAAACTACATCGACCTCGAAGCTGTATGAGTTGTTCATCTACTGTTACAAATGCACTCACAACATAACATTTTCTACAATTTTCAACAAACTGTTCCCACATACGTCGAAATGGAGCAAACTTGTCATCTGTGTAGCGATCTTTACAACTGTCAAATCTTAGGTTTGCTACAAGCTGCTCAAAGCGATTACGGCCAAAAGAAGCAGGAAATATAGCCCTTCCGGATGACCTGATGACCACAACGATCGAAGCGATTTGTGTTGAGAACGATACACACAATTGAGGTACAGTAGACTAATAATACCCCTGATTTTGCACAAGCCAACTGGCGCCCGCTTGTCCAGGTTTTTACCCTTTGCTCTCAGGTCCCGCCTTGCTTTATTGTTAGTATGCTTGACAACCTGCTTTAGCAAATCTTCATCAAGGAAGCATGTAAAAGCCTCTACTTCTTTTCGATGTCTTTCGCATTTCCGACTGGTCCTTTTCTGGTGTGTCTGATATTACACGCACGTGTTCTTGATGGTGGAGGACATGTGGAAGCCCATACCTGACCATTTCTTCCCCTAAATGTGCTTTGGGTTACAGTGTAACTGATTTCCGTGGAATCATCACTGTCACTCTCTTCCTCGCTGCCATCACTCATTTCATCTTCTGCACTCGTCCGTGCACCTGGGCTGTTTACAAGAGATAAATCATTAATATTATCGTTAGTCTCATTATCATCTCCGGCTGACAGTAGGTTGTCTTCAGAATCCTCGCTTACAACGTTACTGCCATCGTCCAAAATGTTGTCCTCTAAATCTGACCAAGCCGCCAGTTGTGTTTCAGCTTTTGCTGCATCCAGAAGCCTTCTTGCCATTTTGCTAGAGATTGTTTACATCTAACAAAACTTGCGTGAATACTCGAAGGAATCGTTAAAAGTGTAAGTAGTCTTTATATTTTGACGTATATTCATCATATGTGGTACTTAAAAAACTAATTTTGATAAAAAAAGTACTTATTTACGTACAAATTACACTATTACCTGACATGGGTCCTTAAAGACCCTATAAGAGTTTTGCTTCAAAACCTCAATTTAATATTAAATTAGATGAAAAAATTTAAAACTATCAATGTGCAACAGTAGAAAAGTGCATGCTTTAAGAATACTGGGAGTTACGCAGATCGGAGTTAAACACTTAGGGAGATATGGGAGGAGAAAAAACTGATCGGCTCGCTCGAGACCCGCATAGGCGTTTAAGGGTTAATAAATTGAATTGAATTGAACCCACTTGTCATACGTACCGGTAAATAACCTACTCAGTACTGACAAGTTTGACGTCCTACGTGGTAGACCCCTGGGAAATCATAACGACTTCCACTGGCAGTTAGGTGGCCAGATCAACCACCAACCCTGCATCTACAACGCAGCTCGAGTCATAAGATGCACAGAGCTGGACAGCGCTGTTTCGAGCTTTTAGCTCTCATCGGCAGCCCTCAGCTTCTCTAACGAAGTTATTCCCCAGCTGGACAAGACTCTTGGCCGAACTGGACAAACCTTAAGGGCTTGCAAGGTTTGTCCAGTTCGGCCAAGAGTCTTGTCCAGCTGGGGAATAACTTTGATAGAGAAGCTGAGGGCTGCCGATGAGAGCTAAAAGCTCGAAACAGCGCTGTCCAGCTCTGTGCATCTTATGACTCGAGCTGCTTTGTAGCTGCAGGGTTGGTGGTTGATCTGGCCACCTAACTGCCAGTGGAAGTCGTTATGATTTCCCAGGAGTCGACCACGTAGGACGTCAAACTTGTCGGTTATAATTTCTGTGGTCACAAAAGGGGAATCCTTGTGGTAGGGATAGCCCATGGCTATCCTTACTACAAGGGTTCAGCAATTTTTTCACTTGTTTTTTTAAAAACCACAAGTGAAAAATCGTTTATTCCCTAGAAAGCCTCTGCCGCTGTGCAAGCCCTTAACCCTATTCGGACCAGGCAAAATTTTTCGATTAATGGCCCAGGGGGGATCGATTCGACACAACAAATTCAAACGTTAATAACTCCCGAACTACTGTACAAACGACAAAAAATCCGTTTTTGCTCCACGAGAAGCACAATTTTCTGACAAAAAGTCCAAACTTTTTGTCATTATGTTTGCAACTTTGATCTTCAATTAATTTGAACATAAGTCAACGACTGTCAGAAGCGATCGGTTTGCTTTTTATCTGCGTAGTGTTAATAAGCGTTTGATTGCCGTGACGCGGCATCGCAGCTGGAGTTTTATTCAGTAACTCCGAGATAATTACGGATTAAATCAAAAGATTATTTCTATTGTGCTAAAATATCTAAAACATTAGTTTGTTGCTGGATTAATTGCAAGCTGGATATTTATTACTATTGTAGTTCCTTCTGCTAAACACTACAAAATATGGTATTTTTTGTACAAAAGTTTATAAAAGAACAAGCATCAAACCACTAATTTTTTCTCATTTGCATTTTGTGTGTAAATGTATATAACATAGCTGTAACAAGCGTCAATAAAATTGGTTGAATTTTGATGCAATTTTTGGTAAGCTGAAGATTCGCAGTCTAATATAATACAGTAAGAGTTTTCACTTGGAAAACTTGTACTATGGGTTTCATTCTCAATATGGCACATCTGGCAATGCTAAACCTAATCAAAAGTGCAGCATAGCATTCTGTATATAAGAACACTGTTATAAAATTTTTATATAACAGCATTTTTATCATTAGTCAAGTGGATAAAGCGTTTGCTGCTGATACAGTAGATTTGGGTTCGATTACCGCTCTGGTCAAACCAAAACTTGAAAAAAGTTTGTATTTACATTCAGCTTCCCGGCTAAATATTAGCAATAAAGTGGGCAAGTGTGAAGCTTTTACCGCGTATGGTAGACAGGTGGGCAAACGACAGCCTTTTCTACAAAAAAGTACAATTTTTTCGCTGTCTGTATACAACTTGGTAAATAAAAATGCAATTACTTCGAACTTACGAAAAAAACTTTCAAAATGTGTCGCATGGAGTGTAAGTAAATGTTAATTTTTTCAAACTATTTTTTGGACAATTTATTCACGGACTTTTGAATTATAAGAAAAAAGAAATTGGTCTAACTTGGTATTCGGATTCTTGGTTAATTTTTAGGATAATAGTTTGGATAATTTGGAGTACTGTAATAGGTGTTGGCGTTCGAATATTTTTTTTTTCAAAAACTGAATAAGAGTGGTTTCTAGAACCATCTGGTCTACCGGGCATGAAAATCGATACTATAGGTAGGCTAGCCTACTAACTGTTCTTCCGGTAAAAGGAACACGATTAGCATAACGCTAATTTATTACATTGACGTTTTGCTCAGCTGAAAACGCCGAGCATCTTCAGAAGTTGAGTTGGAGGAGTGTCAAGCACTCTTCCAATACTAGCACAAACAGTACATATCGCAGATAAGTTGCAACAAAATAAATATCAAAAGAAATAAATATCAAAAGAACACTAATTTTTTTTTATTGCTTACGTTGTGAAAGAATACGTTGTCTAATATTGGAAAGTGATTTTTTCTCAAAAGTTCAAAAATTCTGCAGTTTTTATGAAGTTTATCTAAGAAAACCTCAATCAATTTGATCATTGCTCGTCATTAGATTTTCCAAAATGTTATATAGTACTCAATTGGCTTACCTTCTAGTGTATTATTACAAATGATTTCAGAACTAAAAAGCAAAAATTACAATTGTTTCCAACATTGTAATTACAATTAATGGTTGTACTGGTCGAAATACCATTCTTTTTATCACTGTTTGTATCATTCTGCAAAGAATGTCTAATTCTCAAACGTAACGATTTTGTCTTGATACTCTTTCAGATTTTATTTCAGAGATGGCTTTATAACAAATTGTTGCAAACTTTGGTTGTTACTGGGATTAGTGCTGAATAAGTTTAGAAAAAACATTAAAAAAGATAATATAATCCCAAAGCTAAAAATCTATTTGTCGGTTCTCATCTTTGATCAAAATCTTCAAAGCTATTCTACTCCTATTGTCTTCACCACTAGAGTACACAGAATTTTCAAAGAGGGGGGGTGACAGGAAATTTGAGAATAATGAAGACCAAAAGAAAAATCTCTCCTCTCAGAATCAGTGCGTTTTCCTCTCAAAATTAGGTGAAGATAAAAAAAAGGTTATTAGTCAGATTTTGTCCGTTTTTGTGCTCAAACTTTTTGCCCAAATTAGAAATGGGGGGGGGGCATGCCGCAATTTTGCATACTATTCTATGCTAATTATACTATACTGAAGACCCAAAGGGGTTGGCCATGGCACCATGCCCCCCCCTAAATACGCCCCTGGTCCCCACATCCAGAACCAGCAATATTGTTTGTATGCGATAAAGCCGTTAGACAGTTGCAGCAAATTAGAAACATTAAAAATTTGCTAACGACATCAGTGAATTTAGATATCTTATTTATGATCACAAAAAAATCAGTATAAATTCATCTACTAAACGGTCAGCTAATCGGATTGTTACTTGCAAAGCCTGTTAGTAGAAAATTTGCTTTCCGTTTTTATATTTTGTATCTGCAAACATAATTTTTGTTGGTTGTGAATGTACAGACATAAAACCAAAAATCGAAAAGTAACGAAACAACATAAATTTTTCAAATTCAGCATGCCACGGTTGCCACCTATCATTATAGACCACAAATGAAAAATCAATGTGAAACTCAGTAATATCTATAACAGTATGCCATGCTGTAGGCCTGCAGTAGCATCTAATACAAAAATAAATGCGGTAGCAAGTAGAATATACCATATGAAATAACACATTTTACAATGTACATTGTACTTACCGAATAATTGTTTAGTTTGATGTGAATTTTATAAAAAATTGGTAGCATTTTACACTAGCTATTGGGTATTGCTTTGAAAAGCATTTTTTACACAAAGATTTTAGTAATAATAACCTTGAACAACAAAAAACGTAAAAATTGAAAATAATGATTCCGAAACAAGTATTATTAAAAACTTTCTACTTCTTGCAATGTTATGGAATATCGCAAAGGCATATGAAATGTTGCAACTTGGTGAAAACAAAGCGTATGCGCACAATAAAGCTATCAGTGTGCTGCTACATCACGCGCAAAGACACTCGGGCAAATTTCTGTTTTGAATGTTATTACTTGAACTTCATGAAAAAACCTTAGGCAGTCAAAATTATGCGTATGTTTTTGTGAAAAATGAAATGAACATTTTTTTTTCATTGAACATTCTTTGCATTGTGTCGACTCCTCTTCACACTGATGATGAAGTCAGTTGACTTCGAAACACGGGAATGCTCCCGCGATAGGGGGCTCCGCCTCACCTGCGTCACTAGGGGTTGAAATGATTACCCATTTCGACGCGGAGACAGCATTAAGGTGTTGTCAAATGAAGTAGGATTGTAAGACGTGATGTCTCTGTGAACTATTAAATTAGTTCTGCCTATTTCACTTCAGGAATAATTTAACTTGTGAAATGAACATCTTTCTACTGATACCGCTACTTAGCAGAAACTAAAAATTTATTTAAAATTTGCGTCATTTTTCTTTTGTTTAGTCACCCAAAACAAATTTCGAACATAAAGATACCGAAATTCATGCTGCATGCCACACGCTTGATAACTTATGGACACTTTTGACTACTGTACTACTCGTATATCAGCAACGTGAAAAAAAAATACCGGCAAAAAACAAAAGGATTTGCGCTTATGTTGGCCTCTAATTCTTTTATTAATAAAAACGTTTATTTTGCTAAATCGCAATTCTTACTTATTAGCGAAATGCTAAAAATAAAGCTTAGTTTGAAATTTTATAAAATTATGCAAAATTGTCACAGAAATTCAGCTGCGAGCTTTACAAATCATAATAAAAATTATAATGCCTCAGGCAAACTAGTAAATGAAAATCTATTGTCACAGCTCTTTTAGAACATCGATTAAAACAAAAGCCGTTCAAGTGGTCACTGGATTTATGTTCGAAAAAGCGTAAAATTATTAATTACGACAGAACAATTGGGACTAACAGGATTAAATTAATTTTTCGAAAATTTTGCCAGAAACGCAGGGTCGACCTTGAGAAACGTTTAATAACTCCGAATCTAGTTGTCATACGACAATGGTTTTACAAATGAAAGTTGAAGCAGTAAATTTTAGGAAAAGTCAAGAAATTTGATTATTGTGGCTTGACTGCTTCATAACAAAATTTCAAAACAAGTGAAGGGGGGGAGCGAATCGATCCCCCCCTGGGCCGAATAGGGTTAAGGTTTGTCCAGTTCGGCCAAGAGTCTTGTCCAGCTGGGGAATAACTTCGTTAGAGAAGCTGAGGGCTGCCGATGAGAGCTAAAAGCTCGAAACAGCGCTGTCCAGCTCTGTGCTACTCACTACTGGTATGTGGCTAGAAACCTCTGGAGCATTTTAAAAAGTTAGTCCACCTAAGTAGTGGAGAGTGATTCTGTTAGCAAATTACAAACTCCATTGCACTCCTAGGTAGACACATACCGGTAGCCAGTGGTCTACCGGTTTCTGAATGCAAATTTAGTTATAAATCTAGCAAGAAATCAGAACCAGTTTCACTATTCAGATTTCCTCAAAAAGCTATGCTGTACCAGTATTGAGGCAAAAATGGATTAAAGCAATTCCTCGCAAAAGCTGAACCCTTACACAAAACCATGAGTATGTGCTCATCATTTTACTAAAGATAATTTTAAAACTAGGTCAAGTGATCACAGAGAATCACACAAACAGGCTTGTTCAAGCAAAAGTCTGGAGCAAATTCGCTTGAAGCCAACTGCGGTCCCTCATATTTTTCCTTTGTTGCCTCAATATTTGTCTTCAAATTCATTTGCACCCCAACCCACAACATCAAGCAATCTTCAGCTCTACTGATGAATGAAAACAGTCAAATCAATAAACACACAAGCTACTATTTGAAAGAAAAACTAAAAAATTTCTTGGAGTTGAAAGAAATAATAAAATCAGAATCTTTACCAAGCGGTTTTGTGTATGTAAAAGAAGGTATCAGCATTTCTTACTATTATATCAAAAGTTCTAACCAGCCATTGGATTCAACGAAACTTCTTGGTACAATTATTATTATCGACAAGCTTGAAGTGCAAATGTTTATTTCTTCTGCTCTACTGCCAAGATCTTCTTACAATCCTTTATTGTATTCAGCCAGCACTATAAAGACCACTACAGAGTTTTGACTTTGCTGTCTTTTTTGCAAATCTGTATGTGATTGGTCATCTGATTTCAATGCAAGCACTTGCATTGCATTGCTGATATCGCTTCTGGTACATTACGTAACAGCATGCACACTTGATGGACTACAAGATGAGAATATGGAGTGATGGGAAGAATCACAGATTGTTTTGATGTTCTTGCTGTGAAAACCGACAACCACGTATGCAACCTGTCAGATGTTTTCTTTGTTTGGTTTTTACTGCGCGTACATTATAAGTATGAAATAGAAATTGTCTGCAACCAGGTGTATTAGGCGCATATTACTTCGTTGTGCCTCGACATAGCACTATGAAGGAAGTACTGCCCAGTGGCGATGCTCGGGGAGGGAAGGCGCGGGGGGCCCGGGTGTCACCATTTTGGGGTGACATCATTTGTGCTTTTTTTTTTCTTTTGAAACCGAAAACCCACTGATTGGTAGGCAAAGCCTTTTTTTTTGTTCATCACATACTTTCGGACTGAAAACCAATTTGTTTAGCACCGAAGACCTTTTTTCTTTTTTTTTGGGTCTTCACCTATATTTTGGCCGATAAAGGGTGCCACCACGAAATCTCGCCCCGGGTGCCACCATTTTTAGCGATGCCTCTGGTACTGCGAACATTAACAACGGGATTTTAAAAATACTCCAGTAGTCTGAGTGGAGTAGTCGGTTTTCTAGATGGTGTATGTAAACTGTAGTGGATGTTGCTATTGAATTTCATGAAAGAAGGATATCTTTCTCACTAACTTAAGCAGTAAAACCCGTTTGGGTGCTGGATATCTTCCCCACTAACTTAACCAGTAAAATCCATAGTAAAACCCATTCATGGGTGACAGGTTTTAATGGCAAGTATGTGGTAAGCTTTGCTAAATTTTGTCATCCAGTAAATGAGCTGAACAAACCGAGTGAATACTGATGGATTTAACTTGAAATGACATGACTACAACCACAAACTTCATTACTAATACAGTACGAGAGAAGTAATGATAACCAGCTGTGTTAAGTAGCTGGTATGCAATTTGACCTTTTTTATATTTTGGAAGCTTTTTGTGGATCTCTGCCATGGTGAGCTATCCGCCAGTAAAGAGCATCCATTTATTCCAGGAGAGTGTCTCTTTTTCTCATTTGACTTCACGCACAACTTTAAGAATTTGTACAACAGTTTATGAATAAGTGACTGATGCTCTCACCAACACTTTGTCATGAGTATATCCATGGCAACAAATGCAGTACTCAGTTCGTCCACTTGAAGCAGCTTTATCACATAGAAGAAGGAAAACCCCTAAAAGTTGCCCATGCATTGAAAAAAGTATCCCTCAACCCAAGTAGCATTGCCAAAACATCACCTCAACATGTTCTTGGTAAGTTGAAAGTTCTGCAATATATCTGGCTGTCAGGTTACCAGTACAGTAACAGTAAAACAGCTGCTATAGCTCGATGACTATAAACTACGGTACAAGATTTTTCAGCTGATATGCATTAGTTTATTTGATGAAAGGGAAGTGTCTGCTGATATACTCTCCTGTTCTTAATATTACTGCGACAACATCTATGTCCTTTTAACTAAAATTAAGACAAACAATACAAAACAAATTGAAATTTTAATTACAGCACAAGCATTGGTGTTGGTTCAACACTGGTTTTCCTAGATGAGGTAATGTGACCGAGACTAATGGTAGCCATAGTAATAGATTTGCTTTTCCGTAAATTAAAAGCATTTTTCTACGTCAAATGTTCAATTTTATAGGAGTTTGTTATGAATCAAGTGTTCGTGCTTCGACTTTTATTTGCAGGGTCATCCTGAGTATTCTGAAACTGTTCGTTACCTCAATTTTATTTCCACCATTTGGAAAATTTTATCAGTCAAAGCACCTTACAAAGGTCAGGGATTCCTAAACAAAACCGGGATGCGAAACTTCAAAAAACGCGTGTTAACTGTAAGGCTGTTTACGAAATCGTAAATTAGAGCAAACTGCCTCCGGCAATGCTACATTTACGTGATTTAGTTAATTTTTTAGCAGAATAACAGTTCTTCAAGGCAACCTACGACAGATAATGCAGTTAAGCGTGCAACAACATGCTATTTTATTCTATTGCGATGAAATTAATACGTACGGTAATTATATTTAACAAATCAACCATAAATAAATAGAAAAACTAGGAATTCATTAACGTCAAGCTTTTGCACTTTTGTTGGTAAGTTTTCGGACTTTTCGAGCCATAGGTCCGGGATCATTACGCTCTGGAGCATTTAAACGCTTTAGTTCGTTGTTAGCGAAACAGTTAAATGCAGTTTGAACAATGAGGACAAAATTATAATGTCCAAGAGTACAAATTTGATTCAGAGCGCTCTTGTGTGCCACTGTTAGTATTGCTTGCACGAAAGCAGAGCGCTGGTTTTGACAAGCAAATAGTTTTGATTTTGCTTCATCACACGAAAGTAAAGAGAGGTAGTACTGCACTGCTAAAGTGGTGGCAGCAAAACAAAACTCAGTTGGCTGAGCAAGGCCACCTCGGTTTGCAGTCTCAAATAATCTGATGTGATCTTCTGCGTCACAGAGAGGCAGTACAGGAGGCTCATCCGATTTAACAAGCAAAGCTTTACAGGAGGTGCAGCGACGGCGACGGCAAATGCTTCTGGCAATGTAGCCACTAACGTAGAACGCTATGTTGGCATCGTTTTCAGATAAGTCGTCCACTGCAATTTCTGCAAAAAAGGTGATTAACCAAGTTACTTCAGAACTTCTTGGATTTGGGTTTTGATCCATCTTGGTAAATGGAATATCATCATTAAGATGCAGTTGAGACGCAGCAAGCAAACCATATTGTTGCAGCAGACTAAGCCTTCGAATTTTTTTTTCGGCTTCAAGTAGTTGCTTTATGGACACGAAGAAGTTTCCACCATTAACTCGACGATACCAACCAAACCTTGCTTCAATCGGATCCGATGTAAATTTTCCAGTCAGAATGTAGTGAAATTCAAACTTTTCTTGTAAATATTGTGCCAGTTCAGGTACTGCAGACATCGTCTGAATGCAAGCCAGGAAGGTTTGGTCGGTAAGTCCAGCAAAGCAAGATTCTTTCCAATTTTTGAAAATATTGGTAGCCTTTGTGAGATAGCTCAAGTTGGACTGTTCTGTTACCGAAGAAAATGTCATTGACATGCACATCCCTTCTTTCTTTTCAATACCTACACACAGTGCATGCTTATAACATCTGAACTTACTTTAATACAAAAATCAACTTACCTCAAAATTATTGTTGAAAACTATTAAAAAGCTTCTACGAATCAAGGGCTAGATGGTAGCACCTCTTAAAATCTGCTAAGTTTAACGACCTTGTCATTATTTCAATAACATTCCAATTAATGACTGCACATCATAATAAAATACAGCACTTTACAGTTGTTGCTATTTTGCTTTACTATTACTGCTTACTTTTGCTAAAACAACATAAATAAAATTGATGATTTTACTTCATACTATCAAAAACGGTCTGTGCATTGTTTTTATGATTAAGTGATTTGCATTTAGCATCCACTGAAAAACTAACGATATGCTAATTAACAATTACCTTTCTTTGGAGTTTTAACAGACATAATTTTCCAAATGTTCGAAATGAACTTTACAAACTTGGACGTGCTGACAAACCCAGGATTTTCTTCAGCATAAAATTCCAGAGCGCGAGCGGTTGATTCACTGAATACATCTAGAATAGCAAACACTTAAGAATAACGAGCTTTAAGATAAACGACTGTCATACGTTTTAAGTGCAGCGACTTTGCATCTACTTTGCTTACAAATCAAATCTTTCATATTACTCGCTGTGTTTTCTTAAAATAAAAAAACTGTTAAAAAACTCAGCCAAAGCTGAAATTCTTAAGCAGTGTAGTTATACCAACAGAACTACTTACTTAATGCATGTAAAGGTGAAGTTCGTGCAATATTGCTGGGATTGAGTAATGTCTTCTTCAGTGTAAATGCTGTTTTTAGAGGTTTGTGCTCCTCCAATGCGTATAAGCGTTTCACATGTTCGAATTGAGCAATGCATTGTTCTCCAAGCATATGCTGAGCATCAGCACTGTTACATGTCGGAACATGATAGCGCTTTCGGGTCACAAAATTATTGAAGATATTTTTCAAATTGTGGGTGAAGTCAAAAAGCAAAAACAATTTTTCTTCACTGCGCAAAGAATGTTGAATGCTTGTTGATAGTGAGTTACCACCACAAAGACCCATAAACAGTTTTCTAAACATAATATAGGAAGATAACGAACGACAACCTTAGTAACTACTTCCACAGAAGTGAAAATAAATTTTAGTGTACACAACTTTTCGGTACAACCATGTTGGCGCAGACCTTTTCGGCGCCAATGTTTGGTGCTTTTTACTAACCCCTACTCAAAGCCCTAACCCTAAATGAGTGAACTGTCAAATAGCACTGAATTGGCGCCGAGACGATCTGTGCAGAAAACATCCGGCAACGAAATAGTTGGCACCGAAATGGTTGTGCCGAAAAGGCGTGATCCCTAAAGTTTGACCACGTAAACAAAAATTAGAAATATATGTGATTTTTTTTTTACTTTTTTAACGTTTAACCCTATGTTCCTCAACCTTTTTCAGGACATTGACTTCTCAACGGCAGGGCTTCTGAAGCCCACCATGGTTTTTCGATAATAACTTGAAAACTACCCAAGCTAGAAATTTCAAAATTTCACCGCATGGTAGAGCGTTTATTCATCTTTCAATACAGCAAAAACAATTTTGGAATTTATTCCCGAAAGTTAATGAAATATGCATTTTATTTAAGGTCGTCAAGTTTCTGATCTTAAGCGCCTACTTAATAAGCGTTAAAAGGGATTATAATGATTGTGCGCAATTATAGTTGAGCGTGAAATGAGATTATAATTGCTTCGCCGTGAGAAGCGGTAACGTTATTAATTAAGATAATGACGTACACAATACGCTTATTGAAAGTCGACGAAATTGTTCAAGCATCACAAAAATTTCGGACAATTTTAATTATTTGAACTGATCTAATGATGTGACATAGTTGGATGACATATGATAAGCTCTATTCATGCGTTGTATGAGTTGATATACATTGCAAAATTGCATTAAATTCTTCATGAGTGTGGACAAAACTGTACCGTAAATTAAAACCCCACAGTATAATAAATTGATTGAATTACTTTTTGGGTAAACTACTGTACATACAATGATAGCCCCGTAAACTTGAAGGCAACGTACGTCAGAGTTGTAAATCGGGCCGGGCTTTTTGAGCCAGGTTTGGGACCTAAAGTTGACAAAAATTTTGGGCTTAGTCCGGCCTAAAGCGTACTGTTTTTTTCGGTGTACCAAAATATAATCAAAATAACTTGGCAACATTGCTAAATTTTTCAGACCTAACTAAACTTTCGATTTTTTTGGGCATTATTGAGACTTCAACGTAGTTTTTGAGTTCGGGCTTATATTTTCGGGTTCGGGCTTATATTTTCGGGTTCGGGCCTGAATTAGTCGGCCCGTTTACAACTCTGACGTACGTACAAAAGATTTGTTGCAAAACTAAATGCACTACGTTTTCATGAAATACAGCGATAACCTGCAAGCTGACCTCGTTTACTTCAATTTTGGCGTGTTGTCATATTGCATTTAATTCAAATCAAATCTCTCATCATACTCGCTGCATTACGCCGAAGCGTATTACGAGTTGACAGGGCCAATCTTCGCGTCATTGCGCCCAGACAACACAGCTTCATTCGAAGAAATAACGCAACGGTGGTGAGCCGTTGGCAACATTGTGTCCAATTTGGGCCTCCCGTTCCAGAAATGAACGCGATTTGTTAAGATTTGAAACTTTTAAAGCTAAGTGTTTGCAACAACAAACCAACATATTATTTGGATAATAACTGTGGTCTTGTGGTTTAATTTACAGTATTTTACTGTGCTTTTACTCAGTAAAAAACTTAATACAGTTAATACGGTAAAACTTTTTTTTATTACAAGTTGGAAAAATCAAGTTTTTTACTTATTTTTTTAAAATTTGCTAAAATAATTTATACTTATAAAGGATTTATTCTATCATTCATTCCGATTAAATGCTGCGAAATTGCTCATATTGCCGTATATAAAAGAATGATTGTTCTGGATTCTAAAATCGAAAATACTGTGATCTCCGTTTTTGGAATCAACCACGAAATTACTCCCAAACGTAATCAAACAAATAAAATCATTTTCATGCGAAACCAGTAGTAATCGTTGACAAAGTTCTCTGATAACGATTTTAACTATAGAGATACTAATTAAAGTCAAACCGCAGACAAGAACAATAATTAGAATAAGCGCTAAATAAACAATAGGGAATAGCAATCAGGAGTTGGTTTTTACTCTCAAGTGAGTATTTTCCAGTATTGCTTTTCTATCTGTATAACGCATAACGCATTACACTAATGAATAATATTGTCTTGTTAACGATTTCTAATTTGTCTTACAAAATTGTAATATAACAATAATTACGTAATAACAGTATTTGTTATAGCTTGCAAAAAAAAAAACTGGGTGTTTGTTCAAAAAAAAGTAGAATGCATTACAAAATGAACAGCATTCCTATTATTTTTTATGATTTTCTAATCATGTGAAACACTTTCTGTACAATGTAAAAATACGCCAAAACAGAAAAAAAAACTTTTGATCGTTCTTTGGTCTTAGTCTTTAAATATCCTAAGGTATGGGGGGCACCCGGCACGGTCTGCGAGAGGGGGATAGAGGGTGCATCGTACCCAGGCCTGCGTTTAGGAATCTTGGGAAGATCTATAAGTTCACGCGCACTCAATTAGTAGTAGTTCGGTGAGCATGCATGTAAAAGCCGGCCGAATTTCCGGTAGAGATCTTTTTTTTGGTTTTCACGCAATTTTTAACAAAAGCTGGCCGAGTTTGCGATGAAGAGCTTTTTTAGTCTTTACCCAAATAAAAAGCTGTTGTTCTTTCCCCTATTTCCTGCCTTGGTCTTGGCAAAAGAGCTCAATAACAATTTTTGTACCCTGATAAAATTTCTCTCTGAGGATCTGGTCAGAGGTGGAGTCCTCGAGGACGTCCTTGGCCTCGAGGACGTCCTCGAAGACACATTTTGAAGGCTTTGGTCTTGGCCTTGGCCTCGAAGGTCAAGTCCTTGGCCTTGGCCTCGAGACCTCAAGTCCTCGAAAATTGGCCCGTCCTCGGCTCGAAGACAGCAGTACATTTTTGAATTGTTGAAATTTTGTAAAGCGCTTGAAAATTTTTTTGGAAAACGTTTTTTTGTGGAGATCGCTTGAAAAATTTTTGTGAGGACCTTTTTTTTTTGGAGAGCACAAGCGCTTGTGTCCTTGGCCTTGGCCTCGAGCATTCCTGTCCTTGGCCTCGAGAGAGTCTGTCCTCGAAAAGGCTGTCCTTGGCCTTGGCCTCGGATTTTTTTGTGTTCTTGGCCTTGGCCTCGAGCCTCGTGTCCTCGACTTCACCTCTGGATCTGGTCACCTGTCAAGGCCTAATAAAAGCAAGTTTCGAAACAGTTTAAAAGGTTTATAGGTATTACTGCAATGAGAAATGCAAAACTTTAGAAACTGAAAACTTCTCTGATGATTATTTACGCTTGAATAGCAATATTCTTTGATTATTATTATTATCAAGTAGCAATAACGTTTTGGTCTCTAGAGAGGAAGGTCTGAGGTTCGAATCTCTAGCCGGTCAAATTGGGCATAGTATTGTGAACGGCTCGCCACTGCTGCGACATTTCTTTGGAAGGAACTGTGATGCCCGGGCAGAATGACAAGAAGATGGGTCCCACAAACTCGTTACACCCTACGACGTAATACAGCAAGTTTAATGAAGATTTAATTGATTTAATTTGAACTATTTGTCACCTAAAACTAGTTACAGAAACATTGTATTCGTAAAAATCAATAAATAATAAAAAAAAACATCAACTTAGGGGCGTGTGATTGAACTAGATGACGGCTTTATGTGTAGGTAAAATTAAAAACAAAGCTTTTCATTTTCAATTTTGTGAATCGGTTGTAGTGCATTAAAAATAAAGCTAGACTATGTTGGGCATTAGTTTATATTTTGCATTGGCCAGTTGGTTGAACAGTTACGCAATTGCTAATGGAACGGGAAGTTAAAAGTCAAATCCCGGGCAGGTCAAATCTGACACAATTTGGTTACGACTCGCAACCACTGCTACATTTATTCAAAAGGAACTGTGCTGTCCCGTGGCTATGACTCGGAGCAGGGCACCGCAAATCTTGTCACGCGTTTCGACATTATGTTGCTAGTATTGCCCAAAGAGGAATTGGTTTGATTTTTTGTATTGGCGTATAGCTAACACAACCTGTAATTGCATTGAATTACGATTCATTTTTTTCTGTAACATATTGTTTTGTTCGATTGTAGTTTGCCAGAAGTCATTGCATTGCAAGCCAATTGTAACTCTATTCAATCGAAATTAGCGTAAAAACAAAGACAAAGGAACCTGATTTTCGTTTATTGCCTCGGGCGTAGTAGCTTTTCGTTCGCAACGTTGTCACACTAATTATTGTAATTCATCTAATCTGGGACACTAATTTACTCTAATCCTCTTAATCTTTATCAGAAATATTATGCATGAAATTAAAATTTTACACCAAAAGCTAGAAATTGGTTAAATTTTAAAAAATTTGTCAAAAACCCCCATTTTACGCTTGAACCCCTTATGTTGAATAAACAAAAACAGTTTCATCATAATTGGAAAAAACAAACAGAAAATTCAAGTTTTTATTGCACACCAAATTTAAGTAATTACTGTTTGTAACGAGTGTGGGCTTCAGAAACCCTACCGTTGAGTAATAAAGGGTTAAGGTTTGGGTTTAAGTAAGAATTTGGTTAGGGTCAGTTTTTTAATAAAAGTCAGAGTTTAGGTTAGAATTAATGTGCAGATTTCAAATTTCCAGTAAAATAGTATTTTTTCCTCTTTCCTTAACCAAACAGTACCAGGTACACTTTAATGTTTAAACAAGGAAGCTGCTTACAAGTGTAGAATTTAACAACAATTAAACAAACAGTTATCAATTCCTCTTTCATTATGCTAGCCTCAGGAGTTTGGACAGTCTTGACTTTACTTAACCCTACAAAAACAATCATTTTTTTAAAAACTAACCTGTTGCAGATATGATTATCAACAGAAACAGCAACCACAAAAAATATTTCATTGAGAGATTTTATCACTTTATCAAACCAAAAATGTAGTTTGTTTGAGTCAAGCTTCTCTACTGGCACTAGACACACAACATCTTTGTAACTTTTGCAGACCGATTGCACCACAAAAGTCAAAACTGTTCTCGCGCATTCACCATCCTCTGTTAAACCGACAAAAGTTCCATTTTGGTACTCCACACGCTGGGCAGTATACACTTTGTCAATAAGCAAAGTTACAGCCTTTTCACCTTCAGTAAAGGTAGCTGTACGTTGCTTCAGATACTGGATGTCTATGACATTTGTTTCAACACGATCAGAGCAAGAAAGTTGCCGCAATCTTCTGATTGATGGAAGCACAAAAAAGTTGCTCAATTTTGTATACAAAGATGTGCTTGTTAATTTCCATAAAAAAGCAATGATTATTAAGTCAGAAGAGTATCTCCGAGCACCTTTGTCAACAGTCACTAATTTGAGCTGTTCCAAAAGAAACTGAATCAAGCCAAATGAGTTATTTGGATCTTTAAGAGTTGATGCAGTATCAAGATATTGCTGAAGAGCATTAAGAGCCACTTTTACCAGCATAATTTTGTTGATATGGTCATCTAAGAATTCCTTTGACATACTTTTAGAAAAAGCAAGAACATTGGAAATTTCTGTAAGACTACTTATTGCAGAAGAACTTAACAAATGATCACACATTGCATTTGGAAGAAATATTGAGTCTACATAAGCACATGGGACCAAATTTTCTTGGATAATAAGCGATGCTAGCAACTTTGGAGCAGAGCTGGCATCTGCACATGTTCTGGATTTACAGTGAAGTTCAATACTATCATTTTTAAATGCTTTGAGATAACCAGACGGGAGAACTGTATCACCAATTTTGATTTTTAGCGAGGCCAGATCTTGAAACGTATCTTGTTCTTTAAACTTTTCTTCTTGTTCCTGTTACAAAAGGTTTTCTTTTTCAAGTCTTGATGAACTTGAGCTGGAGGTGGAACGTTTTGGTGGTTGTTTTGTTGACAGATATTTTGGGAGATTAGGAAAAATACTAGGAATTGCAGATGGTTTAAGACGAACTTTTTTTTAACTCAACAGGTTTATTTCCACTTTCTCTTATTTTCCGAGAACTGGTAGTCATAGTTTCAATGTCAGAATCAACAAAATGCTTGGCACAAATTCTGCACGAATTGTTAACATTTAAGTTTTCTCGAGGAATTGTTCTAATCCATTTTTCGCTTAAAACTGGATCAGAAGGAAATCTAAACAATGGAATTTTTGCTTCAGATTCACTTTCTTTATTAGAGCGATAACCAGTTTTGCAGTTTGGGACACAGCAAGTATATTCATTTTGAAAACTGTTGTGATGATACTTATGTGAAAATTCTACATTTGAAAAACAAGCTTATTTAAAAACAACAGAGCATGAAAACTGATATCTCAAAACTAAATCTTAATGTAACACTCAAAATACCTAAAAAATAAAGGCTAAAAAAATCATTTGCTTATTGCTGTTACAGTAGCCTAGTTTTCGCATCTAACTGGGACAATCCAACAGACTAGATCATTATGAGAAATTAATGTCATGATGTGAACTGAACTACAATAATTTCACATGAGGCTGCTGTACAACTAGTCGGAAGTGTAGCATCGGAGATTTTTCTTTTTGTTAATTCAAAGTCTGAATCTTGACTAGACCTGGCCAAAACTAACATTGTATGCTTTATAATTTGATTTTTATAAACTCCAAGTACTGTATAATTTAGTCTCCAATAACCAACACCTAAGAATAAATTAATCTAATGAACAAATTTTTTATTGCGCCAGCAGCAGTAAGCTAATCTAAAACCAAATTACATGACTCATTGAGGAGACTACTCTGGTAGTAGGTAACAATAAAGCAGTGAGTTGACGAGAAAAAGCAACTCAACCGCAAGTTTAAACAACAAACAGCTCAGCAATTAGGCCTAGACAGATCTGAGATACTTTAACTTAGTTCTAGCAACGACTTTTATCTACCGCAACTAATATACTGTATGGTGTATTTGGCTTTGTCATTACTTGTGAGTAATAGGCTAGCTAAATCACTACGCTTAATTTGAACAATCTCCAACTACTTCTTAAATACTGCCTACGCACCACTTCTATAGGGCTATCCGCTCCTATTCAAACTAGGCTACTGTACACGTTTCACTGCTGCAATGTTTACACCAGTTGGTGCCTAATAGGTCGCAATAGCGCATTTTCAGCAATAGCCCTACTGTTAGCACGAAGTTGCACGGAGTAAAGCGGAGCTTCGCATCCCGGTTTTGTTTAGGAATCCCTGACAAAGGTATGTCTAGCTTTCAGCTTGGTAAGGATAGTAACCGGGTGGAGATGCTTATGTACGTGAAGATTGGTATTGCCGAAGTGTGCAGTAAGTTCGATGGTGTCTACTGTCTAATCATGAATGTGATTGCTGTATTTACGGAAAACATTCATTGTGGTGCAATAAGTAGCGCACAATTCCATGCTAGCATGTGGCGACGAATGATATAAATTGTGTAAAAGGTGTTATAAACACCCTTATTGAGTAATTATATTTTGGCTTTAGATCAATGATAGAAAGAGGAAATGTCCATGCCAATTCAACACATGCAGCATGACCACCCTGGTTTAAAATATTTAGAAGCCATCCTAATATTTCGCGAGTGAAAGCAATCCGGAAAGGCAGGGTTTACCGCAGAAACTTTTATTGCCAACATTCAGTCTATGACAGCAATACCGGTGTTGGCTTAACACTTGCTCGAAAGACATGGTTTTCAGTACTTCTTAACTGGAAAGCTGACGTCTGATTCTTTAGAAGGACGCTTTGGATGGTACCGTCACACTAACGGCAGTAATTTCTCTATCGCCGTTGAACATCTACTGCATTCAGAAAAAAGATCCGCTTTAAAGTCTGCTGCAGCAAGATGCCTTGTTAACGACTATTCAACAGTGTGAACTGTACAGTACAATGAGCTCTCAAATCATATTGATATGGAAGAGGACTACAATTGGCTGGAGGTAATTCTTTCCAATGTGACTTTGGAGGACATTTCCCAGGCTGATGTTGCAGTATGTTACTATGTGAGGGGCTACACTGCCCGGAGAATTGACAATCAAAGAAAATGCACGTCTTGCAAGAAATTATTGATTTCAAGCAATACCTCTTCGGAAGTTACTGAAAGTCTATTCGAAGAGCACCAAAAGCTGTTCAACATGCCAAACCGTGGCGGACTTGTAGAGCCAAGTGTGTTTTGCTTTTCAACTACGGTATTTGCGATGGAATTTTTCAATGCTCTTGCATCGAATGCTAAAAATATGAAAAGGCTGTTGACATTAAACAATCCACGGGCTGTATTTACGAACGCTTCTACTGCAGTTGCGAATGCAAACACATCCTGTGATCTTACTGATATCAAATGCAGCTGGGACCACACAAACTTTAAGTTCATTGTCCGGACGGTTTTAATCGCTTCGCAAAGAACCAGTTGAAGAAACTCAACAGCCGTCCTTCTAAAGAAGACCCCCAGGGAAAATCTTTAAGAAAAATCCAAAAATTGACTTTTAAAATGTCTAACTAAAGCATATTCGAAAGCTTATTGACTGAACTAGAAGTAACAATGTGCATGCAGTAGCGAATACTTTCTATGCTTGTGGTCAGCTATATGTGTATAAAGCAATATGTATATGTTATTGCTTGGTACACTTTGAAATCAGCTGTACCGTGTTTGTTTACTATTTTCGGTTCTGTTTGCAAATGTTCTGTCCGACTGGGCCACCTCGACGGGTAGACTGTACGGCTCTGACGGAAATTAGCGTAGAGTGTCTTTCCCAAGGTCAATACAGCAATGTGCCCAATGCAAGTACCGAACCAGTGAACAACATCTCGATAATCATATAGCGCACTACCAACTGGGCAGTAGATGGCTAGTCACTAGCCTGGCTGCAATGCCTTAATTTTTCCTGGAAAGGTGGCGCCAGTTATTTGACTACATCGGGAATCGAACCTGTACTCTGCATACTCTCTCACTAAGCCCAGTAGTTTTAGTAGGGATAACTATTAATGCCATATATTTTGTCAAGAATCCATATGCAGCGTATGTAATGTGTAATAAACGTGTATTTGAAAAAATTGATGTAACCCTCCAGTTGTCAGAAACCAAAATGAGTTAGCAATCCCGTTGTTCTAGATATCTCTGGTCCGATCAAAGGTTACACCTAGGAATTTAGGGCTGGGATTGAACAAGAGAGGGATGCCCAGGAGGTTTATCTGGGGCTGGAAAGTGGCTTGATGGGGATCTGTGGAGAAAAAGGAGAACTTGCACTTCTGTGGATTGAGAGAAAGTCTCCATAAGTTGGACCATATTTCTAGGACAGTTAGGGAGGATTGGACAACAGAAGATGCTTTGAGCGGGTCTGGGGAGGAGGACCTAATGGCAAGATTGTCAGCATACAGGGAGGCATGGGCACCTCGAAGTAAATCCTTGGTAATGTCATCAACAAACAGAATGAAGAGGACTGGACCAAGTACCGAGCCCTGAAAGACCCCTCGTCTGATGCGGAAGAAACGGCTGCGGTAACCACCAATCTGGGCTTTAGCTCTACGATCAGAAAGGAAAGAGCGTACCCAAAGAACGAAGCAAGGGGGAAGTTTGAGATAGAGGAGTTTATGAAACAGAGCAGAGTGCCAGACCGCGTCGAAAGCCTTTAAGAAGTCAACAAATGCCAAAAAGTTTCAATCTGGTGGCTTTTTTTTTTTTTGGAAGCCGTCCCGAATCAATTGAGATAGATAAGAATTTGGTCAAGAGACTACCTACCAGGACGAAAGCCGGCCTGGCAAGTGAAGAGGAGATGATTCGATTCGAGGTGAAAAGTTAGGCGAGAGAGAATCAAGCGCTCTAAAAGCTTGGAGATGCAAGAGGTGGTAGAAATGGGGTGGAAAGGGACGGAGAAGAAGTGGGTTTTCCAGGTTTGTGAATGGGGATGACAGTGGTAGGTTTCGAACAAGAGGGAAAGGTGTGAGAGTACCAGCACCTGTTGAAAAGAGACAAAAGGGGGAGTTGTGCTGGCTCAGGCAAATGCTTTAGTAAAGGATAGGCAATCTGGTCAGGGCCAGACGTAGTGGAAGAGAAGAGTTTGCAGATGACGGTGGAGAGTTCAGCCAAGGAGAAGAGGGAGCAGAGATAATTGTGGAGGGAAGAAGCATCCTCACAGCTAACTTTTCAGAGTTCTTTTAAGAATTGCCGTGCGGCTCTGCGCGAGGTACGGGGTGTTGCTTGAGATAGATGTGAACAAAGGTATGAGGCATAGTGATTGGCAGTGTCAAAAGGGGAAGTGCAACCGGGAAAAGAAGGGTCGCGGGAGGTGTTCTTTTGCCCGAGATGGCATTGAGAAGCCTGAAAACAGCACGAAGATCAGAACGAGTGGCCAGATTAGAACAGGTGGCTTGCCAGGTTGCACATTTGGCTCTAGAAATGACTGAGGACGCCCTACGAGAAACATCTATGTATCTAAGGCGGTGAGCCTCAGACTGGTGTGCCTCAGAGCGGGCTCTCCGTAGCTCCCGCACTGCAGATTCCGCTTCCTGGCACCACCAGGTTTTGGGGGAACGACCAAGGCGGTCAAAGGGAATCGAGACCTTGGCAGCTTCGACTATGAAAAGGGAAAAGGAGTGGGCAGCGTGGTGGATGTTGACTGCATCAACATCAAGAGAGGGGAGATGTTTAACAATAAATGATTGGTAAGCATCTTAACGTGCTTTTTTGTAGTTGAATTTGGGGGGACGAGTGTTGGGGTGACGAACTGGAGAGAGGGGGGGACAAGCTCTATGGTGAGATGGTCAGAGCCAAGGCCAGGGAGAGTGCGCCACTCACAGTGGGGAGCGAGAGACGCAGGAGCTAACGAAATATCGGGGGATGAAAGGCTCCCAGTGGAATGATGGAGGAGCGTGGAAGAGGCGGGGTTGTTCAGGATTTCCAGACCAGAGGAAGTGATCCAGCCAAACAGGTCATTTCCAGGCGGGTTTGGGGGAATGAGTCTGTCATAGGTTGGGTGGTGAGCAGTGAAGTCTCCAAGGATAAAAGTGTCAGGAGAGTTTGGAAGGATGTCAGGAGAGAAGGTTCTTGTGCGAGAATCATAAGGAGTGCTTCTGATAGGAGGGGAGTAGAAGTTAAGAAATTGTAAGGGAGAGTGGTTGTAAAAAAGAACTTTAACACAGACGTAGTCTGAGTAGGGGTCCTGGGAAGAAAAAGAGGAGACAGAAACAGGAGAGAAGGCCAAGTCAGAGTGGATAAAAGTGAGGAAAACACCACCCGTGTTATAAGCTCCGGACGAAACAGGGCCTTGTCTGCCGAATGTCCGATTCGTACGGAGGGTAAAATAACCAGCTATATGAAACTTCTTGGTTGCTAAAAGATGGGTTTCTTGGAGGAGAATGAGGTCATACTGATTGTTGGAAAGAAAGGTGATTAGTTCAGCACGACGTGAGGGAGAAAGACCGCCGGCATTCTATTGAAGAATTCTGAGGTTTTTAGGAAATCGTGGCGTTCGTTGAAGGTGTGGCGGCGAGTCGTAGATTGATTGCATGCTTGTGTGTGGTGTGAAAGGTAGAGTGAAGGCGGAAAGAGGGTAAGAGTTAAGGAGGGGAGAATGTGAGGGGAGAGGTAGAAATAAATCCATTTGATCTAAACATGTTGGTGGGGGGGTGTGGGTAAAGGCGGAGCTGGAGAGATGGGTCGGGGAGACGTTTGGTGGGTGTCAGAGGCAAGGTCCCCATTGAGACAAGCAGGGCAATTCCAAACCATGTTGGAGCCAACCGTGCAGATTTTGCAAAAATTAGCCCGGGTCAGGGAGGAGCAAAAGAAGTGCACCCACTTGGAACAGGTGTAGCACTTTAGTAAGTCCTTATCTACCTCGTGAGAGCACATGGAGCAGGGGTAACGTGGGGGGCCCCGAGGTGGACGCGGTTGATAAAGCCAGGTGGTAGCGGAGGGAACCCTGGGGAAGGGGGTGGAGGGGACGTAGACGTCGTATCGGGGGAACTGGTCTAAGTGGGAGAGCCAGTTTGATTTTAAGGACAGCACGACGAGCAACGCCAACCCACTGCAGTGCCAGTTGCACAGAGAGTGCGAAAGTCAGCAAGGGTGAAGAAGTGCACCCACTTGAGGCAAGCAAAGCACTGAAGGGAGTTTCTGCCCACATCAAGGTGACAGATGGAGCAGGGGTACCCAGGGTGAGGATGGTTACTGACGAGGCCCGGGTTAGGATGGATATTGCCGCTAATAAGGAGCAAAGCCACGATAAGGAGACGTCGAAGGGGGTCCAGTCAATTAGAAGAGGAGCCACCGAGTTGTGATCGGTCAACGAACAGCCCAGCGAAAAAACACTCCGAGACAATGGGGGCGACCTTTTGGTCGAGCTCTTCGGGAGATCTGTCCTGCCATTTTAACCCATCCCCATTGGGTAGGGGACTGCACCACCACGATGAGATGGCAGGACTCAGGTGGAGTTGTTGTGGAGTCGCAGTCTAAGTCGCCAAAGTGCGAGAGCGGCATAAAATGGAGTAAAAAGGCCACGAACTGTAGCACAAGATACTAACGTGTACTGGCATGGTAGGCCAGTGCTGTCGTCTTAAACAGATTGGTGGGTTAGCTCCGCAACTTTTGTTGTGTGTAGAGCTTGGTTACTCGTAGTAGAAACAAAAAAACCTATAAAAATTTGTTTATAACGGTTTGTCCATAGACTGTTTGTTTAGTAGACAAGAAATAAACGAGCGTAGAAAAAGACAACACCACGAAAAAAAAGCTTGCTCTTGTTGCGAAGTTTTTTGGCGGTCACGCGTATTGAACTAATTTAATTGGACACATTTGTAGAACGGGTAAAGCGTGAAGAAAGGAATCACGCTGATTGAACGAATCGGGATATTCTGAAACACATGAACTGTGAAGAAAAATTGACGAAACCGTCAGTTGCTAGTTTACTAATAATAAATCTGTGGCTTGCTCGTATCGTCGTTTTGCCTAAAGCATTACATTTGCTTGGTCCCCACAGATTTTTGCGCACATTTCAGTTCCCGTGCAAAGGAGCGTCGTTAGTTTTAAGTACTCTAGAGTCGGTTTAGATAGATTTTTTAAGACAAAACAAATTCAAAATTTTGGTTAAGTTCACACATTTGTCAAAACTGCCTGCGGTCAAATACTCGTTGTCTTTGTGAAGCAATCTAATTTTTATGCCCAGTTTTATACATGTTTGGATGAAGTCTTGCAATTCAAACTCTGCGTATTATATCATGTAATGCTCTAAACCAATCAAGCAAAATTAGGAAATAGCGAAGACAAACATTTCATAATTTTTTTTCAACCCGATTGGTATTATTCTTGCCTTGAAAGTTGCGTTTGCTAATAATTTGAATCAAAGTATTATTTTTTACAATTTCCAGAAAGTATCGATCATAGAGCAGTTACTTTAACTGCTAAGAACTGTGACATCATCCATGCGTATGGATACAGCACTGATGATATATTTGGGATATTGACCGGTGACAGTTTAGTTGAAGCGTATTGTGAATTTGATCGCGAAGACTACAATTGGATGGTAAGTGAACACCTAGCAAAGCAAGACTTAAAAAGCAGATCTGGACTAAAACATTTTACTGTACCTAAAAGCTGCAAATCGATCAATGATAATTACAATAACCATTTCCTTTAGGAATTTTGAAACTTTACTTGAAAACAACGCAAGCGAGGTAAAAACAAAGAAAATAATAATTATGTTTGTCCAATTATAATTTTCAGACAAAACACCAATCAATTTTTGTTTGTAGACTTAGTAGCTTGCTGAATGGTTATTGGAATAGAGTGTACGTCACTTATAAAAATATACAATTCAAAACCCTATAGTCTTTTTCCCTAGTAATCAAGGTCATCAGGGGTGTCTACCAACAGTAACAAAAAGTTTAAAATCTGACTTTCAAAATTTACTATTATGTACTAAAAAACTGGTGCCCCGTTCCGGTACTAGGGCAATGGCCACCTCCTGGGCAACCCAAAGTCATGTTATGGCTTCTATATGTAGATTAAAGACGATCAAATAACCTGTCATTCAAATTTTTCATTCGCGTAGGTTTTTCAGCGACGATTCAACGGATCTGTTGATTTTTTTTTAAACTGGACTGACTACGTGCGGGGATTCGGAAATAAACGTGCAGAGTTTTGGTTGGGTGAGAGAATTGAGCTAACATATTTTGACGTAGAAAAATGTGACAAAGTTGTAAGTGTTTTTCAGCATTCAGTCTGATTGATTTTTTTAGAACACGGAATCAGTCATTTGTACACTATGCAATTTTCGGTAGTTTTATTTCAAATTTGCTTTATTCAAAAATAAGGCGTTATCAGTTTTTACTCAAATATATTTCCCAGGACACTCTTCAACATAGCATTTTAAAACTTACTATACATCAGTAGTTCAATATATTTTTTTCAATTTCAAATGCTACTTTTAAAGCAATATTGCCCCAGAGATTATAATCTTAAACATTCGGATCAACATTTTTGCAAAAAACTTCACCTGTTTTGTCAAAAAACAAAACGATATGATTAATATACAGGTTAACTTTTTATATAGTTTACAAAAAAAAAAGGTGTTTGAATGCGTATTTAAATGAAATATTGAAACACCAATAATTTACTATCATTTACAGGGGCATTGCAACCTAATTTTTAAATTATATTACTAAAAAAGTAAAACAAATTCAGTTGAGGCGGGGGGTTCAGGACAAGAGCACTTAGGACATTGTTTCACAAAATGAATAATGATTTAATGACAATATGACAATAACTGGAATTGAGCAGTAAATGGAAATGCAGTAAAAGCACTCTCGGTTTAGAAATTTCTTGACTATGATCCTTGTCTTAGCCTTTCTCAAAATTTCACTAAAAATATAGGTAAAAAATAATTGATAACCAACGTTTATGTCTTGTGTTTTCGTTGTTTGACGTTTTTTACCTTTGAAGAGAAAAATATGGACTTTACTAAAAACAATTTAGCTGTGGCAACATGATAGCATCAAATTTGGATACATGGTTTCAATTTTCTTCATATTTTGAAGTAAAAAGGCTTTAACGAAGAAGATATTCATCTTACGGGGAAATATTTAGTTTTGACTATATGATAGCATCAAATTTGCTTACGTGGCTTCAAACCAATCTAATTATCTGGTAGATTCGGAAGTTGGGAAGTGTTTTTGTCAGGTTTCTGCTATGGTTTTGGCAAAAAAGCAGTCTGTTTAAAAGTAAAATTAGGCTTTTTGGTATGAGTTTTTTTTTTTTTTTTTTCTGTTAGCGCAATGATATTTGGTTTGGTGCATTAAAAAAAAAGCTTGAAAAATAGGCCTATGCTGATTGGATAATATCGATAATTTTGGTTTATGTCATAATAAGCTTACTTAGTTGTTATTTGAAATTATCAGAGTAAATTAAATCGAGTATTAAAACTCAGTGGGCAAAGTCAGTTGTTACAGCTTTCAAAAGTCTACTAGTAGGTTACTACACTAAAGGTAGGCTAGTAAGCCTAAAAGTTAGGCCTAGTGGCAGCCTAATGCAGATAGTGACTAATCTATTTCACCAAAAACTTTTAAGTTTAAAAGAATAAAACAAAAATATAAAGAATATTCATTGGAGATTTTTTCATTTTTTTATTTTTAGGGTTTCAGATTAGGATTGGTTTTGGAATACCTTATTATGCATTCTTTGTAATTATGTTTTTCTAACATTGTCGCTGCGTCCACACGAGCATCATCTAATGGTTGATTCAAAAAGTGTTTAAAAAATGGCAGAATTGCTGCAAACAGCGAAAAAAGAATGCAAATATCTTTTAATATTGAAATCAAAAATTTCTGAAACTAGTCTTAAAAATTAAAGAAAAAACAAGATATTGTTTGGCATGGCAATAAATAAGTTAAAACTAGACCCTCATTTCCCTTTAAAGAACCTCAACATTCTTCTAAAAGTAAAGACTAGATTTTTGGGCCCTGCTACAAACACCAAATCTGAAGCAGCATTACTTTACAAGCGATCTAACAAAGCCCTCTGAGCAAAGATTAAGGTATTTTCTCCAATTATTGTTTTAAAGTAAGGAAAAATTCCTTTATCTGCTGGAACAGAAAAACCGCTTATTTTACCTAAAAATAATTAAAAATGAAAACGCACTTTTAATTAAGGAAAATTCTCTCTCTAAAAATAAATATGTTGAAGTTCTGAAGTTGAAAATCTGGAAGCTGAAACTGCATTTTCAGGAGTTTGAAAGATTTACTTTTTTCTTCAGTAATTATTTACATGTAGTTTTGGAGCTGAAGTCGTTTGAACCACCAAGCGAAATTTGGCTTGAAAATTCAAACACGTGTCGAATTGCCTTAGATTTTGGATTAGTATTGTTGTTATACGTAATACTTAAGTAAGAATTTAATATTTCAAGTTTCCACTTTTATTCGTTTCAAAGTTATGTCGTTTCACCTTCTTGTAGCAAAAAAATTGCTGGTGTTGCCCAAATATGAAAATGTAAAGGGATTTTTGGTGCAAGACGTGGAAGAAATTCGACCAATTCTTGCTAGCTGCATGTTCAAACAAATTAATGGCTCCTTCGTTGGACTTTGAGACACCAGAAAATGGAACATTTTGATGCCCAGTTACTCTCATCATTGATGATAAAACTTTGATCACCAATTAGATTTGCTCTGCTAGGTTTGCAAGCGCTACATGAAATCACAACTTCGGGATCTTATCGACTACGAGTTGATTTGGAAGACTGGGAAGGAAATACTGCTTATGCTGAGTACTCGTAAGTCGTAAGTGTTTGCTGTCGTTGTTTTTGTATGTTTGTTATAGTAGGTAGTTTTCGAAAAAAAAAACAAGTTTTAGAGCTGGTTCAAAACAAGTTGCTAAACCAGGAGAAACAACTATGCTTAATTAAAAAGTTGAAAGCGCCAATCTTTAACAAATCAACACTTGATTTGTTGCGTTTATTTCACGCAGAAGAAAAAAAGTTTCCAATTTTGAGTCTTGTCGCCAAAGCAAACAGCCAAAAAAAAATAGAGCATTTTTTGGCTCCTATGCAACATAAATGACGCCACAATATAAATACGTGACTTATTGACATTTTATAATTTAGCTTTAAAAAACTTTTAAACAAAATTTAAACCGTTTCTAACGTCACGTGACGTCAAAATGATGACGCCAATAATTTAAAACATGTTTTTCTGAAAAAAAAATTGGTAAACACCAATCCACAAACCAAGTTTGATGTTCCTATTACCTCCGGTTTATGGGATAGATTGGGAATCATTTTATCCACTTCTCTCGCATGTGAAGAAATGCGTTGATTAAATAGCCGTTTAAAATAAGCTCAAAATAATGAGTAAGCTAAATTTTTATTAAATCAAATCAAAAGCAAGTACAGTTTTTAGTATAACCAGGCTTGTCCATGGGAATGGGATTTCCATAGAAATCCCATCGAAAATGTTCCATGGGATGGGATGGGACAGCACGCATAGCATTTCCCACGTGACCTATGATACAGAAGCCATGTGATAGCCTTGTGATAACGTCATACCTAAATAGATTGGCAAGCATTAGTAAGAGATACTAAACCCTAAAATTCATACTGATCTGGCCACTTTGGGCGATTGAACTCAAGGCTACTCTTAACGATGCAATCCTACGTTAACAAAGTCAATAAATTTTGTCGTTTAGTATCTCTCTTTGTACGTGTAGTCTTATCTAGTACACATTAGACTTAAATTTTTATGAATTTTTAAAATTTTAATTAATTGTATTTTGATGGGAATCCCATGGAATGGGATATGATGGGACAGGTATGAACTGCTATCGAATAAAATGGGACAAAAAATCTGTCCCATGGACGAGCCTGAGTATAACTGTTGGAATTTCTGCTTGAACAAAAGCAATTGCCATGATTATATCTTTAGTTCTATTCTGGCAGTCGTTTTCGTTTTTTGTCTATGGCTTATCATTAGGTACATTTAGCTTCGCAAATCATTGAGTCAAGCTTAAGTTCAACCGATTCAAATAAGTGTTTGATAGCAGCGGCTGAATTTTGCATCTTAATACAGTTTTCGTCACATCTAAGAACTAATAGTGAAAAATTAAAGCCCTACCGACTGTTTTGATCCTTATTCAAGATAATCCCCCCACAATTCATTCAGTTTAATTGGACACCCTTGTTGAATCAAATTATGAGTACTACAGCTTTTGTTAGAAAGTTTTAAAATTTAGTTTTTGCATATAACAATTAAAAAAAAACTTCTTTAAAGGTCGTTTTCAATTGGAGACAGCAGCAGCAACTATATTTTGAACGTGACGGGATACAGCGGAAATGCAGGTTGGTTGGTTAACATTGGAATGGTTTTCATTTGGATGAAAGCAAAAAATTAACCAAATATTTATTTGTCTTGAAGACAGCAACTGTGCACGACCTTGCAAATTTGAATCAAATTTCTACTTGCAACTTTTTTTGTATTAAAATACTCTTTTTTGTCTTTTTAATGTTGATCTGTAAACACTAATGTTTAAAAGATGACGTTGATCCAACTCCATGGAAATCCAACTCAAGTCCACTGCTTTAACAACAAAATGTTTGTTCTAGTTGTTATTTAGCAATTACAATGACTTTCAAATTTTTAGCTTTTAAAATAAATTGTTAATATTTGCAGCAAACTTTTGCAATAAAATGTGTATATTTGTTTTTACAAGTTGTTTATATTTGCAGCAAACTTACACAACACTGCTATCTGGGTTTAATGCAATTTGACCGCAAAAATGAAGATTCCCAATTGATTCCGCGGTGAATTGATTGAACATAATTAAAAAGGCATCAAAAGTTTGAATAGCCAAAGTAAAACTTACAGTGAGACGTCTTTTCTAGCTCGCTAGCTGGTAAAGCAGTGAACTGGTAATCCGAAGGCTCTAGGTTTGAATGCTGTGGGAAAAGGGCTTTTTTTTATTTTGTTTTAAGTAGCCGTTCTGGTGGCTATTCCCTAAGCTTCCGCGCTGGTAGACTTTAGGCCAAATTGCACGTAAACGAGAAAAGTTAATTTAGTTGCGCTTTAATAGCACCTAAAGGGCTAAAACGCTAAAAAATTACGTATATCAAACCTCAATTAAGTCCTAAAGCCCCAACCCGACCTCTGAAAAAGCCTGGTCCAACTTACAACTCTGAACTACAATTAAGAATCACGTAAGACAAAAAATAAGCGGCCACATTCTTTTAGAGTAAGCTAAATTATCGTGAGTTGAAATTTTTCAAGCCTGCATTCGTCAAAAAACTGCCAAAAATCTTGTTCAGTTCCAAATATTTTACAGAGATTATTGCTTTAATCTTAAAATCAATAAAAACCTAAAATTAATTGTTTCATAAAATAAGACCCGTAAACATTCAATCATCCAAAATTAAATGTAGATAAAAGAAGTCGAATTTGGATCAAGCTATGGCGACATCGTCAGCAAAACAAAAAACAAAATCAGTTAATAATAAAATGCCCAAAGCAAAGTAGTTACTTCACAAAAATGTCTTACAATATCATTTCGTAATTTAAGGTAATTCTGAACCAAATTGTGCTTAGAGTTGAAATTGTGACTTCGGCAAATCTCAAAATTGGGAAACCTTCCGTAACCTAAGTGACTTTAAATTTTAGGTTTTTTTATGAATAAATTTGATTTGAAGTTAAATTAGTTCGAAACACTAAACCTACTATTGAAACGGTCTATCAAAAAAAAAGAGGAGAGGACATTTCTCCCTCCCTTTGTGTAAATTATCGTGATCATCGATACTTAATTTTTGCAATGTTTAAATGCCGTTATGGAACTTCATCAGTAAAAGTAAAGAACTTACCTGAAAATTCTACAAGAAGTAACTTTGCATGTAGTCATTAACTCCGTTATTAAAATACCCAAGCTATTCTGAACGAAACCCGATTATAAGCTTGTTTCAATTTAATGCGTAAAATATGTGCGATTATTTTTGGTGTAAACTTTTCTAGGGAATATTTTTATACTTTAATATTACGTCGTTGACACTCCATTACCTACACACAAGCCATAAACAAAATTATTGATTAGTAAATTCGATGAAAAATAGTATGTGCAATTAGCTCTACTTTCTGTAATTATGTCTACAATTAGTCAATTAGCAAATACTTTCAATAATAATATGTTTCAATAGGCGATAGCTTGGATTATCACAACGGTCGACAATTTAGCACGAAAGATCGCGATAATGATGATCGGTCGGACCTCAACTGTGCGGTTCACCGGCATGGCGCGTGGTGGCATCGAGATTGTGCCCATTCCAATTTGAATGGAAAATATCGCAACGTTGGACCTGGCAATCGAATTGGATTGACGTGGTCGCATTGGAAACGCAGCCAGTATTCAATGAAACGAGCTTCAATGAAAATCCGACCAAATTAAATAAATTTTGATTAACCAAAATGCTTTATAGATTTTCAAAGCTATTGGAAGCTGTTTGTCGCTTGATTGTGATGATTCCCAAAATTGTTTAACAACTTGTTAATAAATAGCAGCAAGAAAACAAGAATTTGGAAAGTTTTGAGCAAGATCCACGGCCAAATTAGAGAACAAGAAAGTAAACAAAATTAACGTGTCGAAAGCTCTCATGACTTGGCCCAATTAAAAAAATTTTTTTTTTGGCTGTTTTGATAGATAAGCATCGAATTTATTGATTTGGTTTTGACCAAAATACCATTAAACCTAAAACGTTAAATTTTGTTCACAGCATGGGAATAAACAAAAGCAACACGTATAAAAGTTTAGGGATCCTATGTCTCATGATTGTGATTTAGGTCAGTTTTTCAACCTTTTTCCAACTACAGAACACTTTTTGTATTTAAAAAATCTTGCGGAACACTAAAAAAGAATCAAACACATTTTAAGACTCAAAATTATTTACTCGTTTTCAGTTATTTCAGCATGATGTTTGAGCCTGCTTTGAGGAGCAAAAACTTGGAATTCGGGAAGGAACTTTCAAAAGAGAAACCCGTAGTTCTTCCTCAAAAGCTCTCAACTTTTTTTGTTTTTTAACTTTTGTGGCTGTCATGGCTGAAAAGCTCGTCTCACAAAGATAGGTTGTAGAAAATGGGAGCAAACTTGAAATGGCTTTATGGAACCATGGCTCTGTTAGATAGTTCTTTTCTACATACCAAGCATAATGGGACCGGCGTAGTCGGATTACTGGTAAAAGTAAATCCAAACGAAGTATATATATTCTCTCATAAGTGTTTTTGATTTCTTTTCATGAATAATCTTTTCATTTCCGTTTACACTCTTTCTGTTTATGCCTACCATGCGTGGGAGCGCCCCGGTATAATCTCAGTAAGGATCCATATTGATCAAAAAGATTATGTCGTCATTGAAAACACTGTCCATCACCTTTATTATGGCTGTGTTAATTTACCTCGACTGGGCAATCTTTTTTATGTTTTTATTATTTTTATTTTTCGTTTGCTATCTACATTTAAACTTTTCTTGAAACATTTCCCCCATTTTTTCTTCTTTCTCCATCCTTTCATTTATTAGCTGCTAATTTCAATTACATTTTGTGTGCTTGCACGGTATCCGGACACAGGTTATAAAAGCACCACTCCTAAACGACACGAGTCCTAAAAGCACGATCCTTAATGAACATAGTCCTAAAGTATACAAGCCGTAACGTACACCAGTTCTAAATTACACGTGTCCTAATGAACATAAGCCCTAACGGAAACGAGTCCTAAAATGCACGAGTCCTAAATACTCGAGTCCTAACGGACACGAGTCTTCAGATACATAAGTCCTAATGGAAACGAGTCATAAAAACCAGAAGTCATAAAAAGACACGAATCCTGAGAGACACGAGACCTAAAATACACCAGTCTTAAAGGATACGAGTCGTAAAATACGCGAGTCCTAAATGACACGAATCCTAAAAAACGTGATCATTTTGGAAATAGGACTGAGCATCAATTTTCTTTGATGAGCCCAGCTTCAACAATCAAAATATTTGGATGGTTTCTAAAGTCAGAGTTGAATATTTTCTCTAGCAAAGCATGCTATTAAAGACACAAGAAAAAATTTTGCAACTTTGTTCAAATACTTTAATTGTAATTAGTGATTACAGAAAGTCTGGCACTACAACGTTAGACTCTGGTTCAATATTCAGCTGTTGGACAAAACCAAAAACTTGAAAATGGTAATCACTCATTTTTACTGCTAATGTAAGGTAACGGCTTGGTATTAAAATTTCAGTGCAATTGCAATAATCATCATTGTGGAAATGAAATCAATGTTTAGGGCGTGTTACTTTAAATCATCTCTAAATCAATCTTTAGAGATAATGTTCGAGATTGTTTTTTTTTTTTTTGAAGAATTCTCAAATCTTGTTGTATACTTTTCCCTTATTCGCAAACGTAGATTTTTAATCTATTTGACTTCGTACCATTGGCAATCCTGCGTTTCGAAATCACGTGTCATCAGAAAAAGATGACTTTGCAAAATTTCATTCAGAATAAAGAACGCGATGTTCGATGATCAAACATCGCGTTGCTTATTTGGCAAGAAAATGCCAATTTTCATTTTTTTGATAATCGAACATTGCGTTTCTTAATCTGAAAGAAATTTTGCAAAGTCATCCTTTTTAATTTTCCAAAATTGTAAAAAATTCCATTAATGCAGCACAATCTGAAAGAGGTTTGCTGTGTATTTCTGCAACTTATGAGTTTTGCTACTGTACAGGCAGTCATTGCGAATAGCTAAAGTTAAATATTCAATTTTGTAGCAAAAATTTACTCTCGTATAGTACTGTATTTACTATCAAACCTCTGCCTACCAAAAAAATTCCCATGCAACTTGTGCCATTGGGGTTCAATGGACCCAGATTTCAAAAAGTATTTTATTATAAACGTCTCACACAAATCACCAAATTAACATCAAAAAATGCAATAAACGAACTGTCTAAACACCATAGGTGGAGTTGAAGACACAAGGCTCAAGGCCAAGAACAAAAAAAATTCGAGGCCTAGGCCAAGAACAGCTCTTCCGAGAACAGACCCTCTCGAGGCCATAGACAGGAATGCTTGTGGCCAAGGCTAAAGACGAAGAACATAGGAGGCAAGTGTTCTTCGAAAAAAAAAAGGTCTTCAATTTTTTTTCAGGCGATCCAAAAAAAACAAAGTCTTCAACCACATTTTTCAGCCGATCGCCAGAAAAAGCTAAGAACTAAGACCGAGGCTAAGGACTAAAGACACAAGAGGCAAGTGTTCTCCGAGAAAAAAGGTTTTTAAAATTTTTTTCCGACGATCTAAAAATAAAAGTCTTCAACCACATTTCTCAGCCGATCGCCAGAAAAACCAGTCTTCAAGAAAATTGTTCAAGTGGTCTACAAAATTTTAACGTTTCCAAAAATACTGCTGTCCTCGAGGACAATTTTCGATGACTTAAAGGCTTCGAGGCCTAGGTCAAGGACTTCAAAATGTTTCCTCAAGGACGTCCTCGAGGAGTCTACCTCTGCTAAACACAAAAACAAGTATAAAACGCAATGAAAAATACAAAATGCTGTAAATGGGCCTTGTTATTCACCAGTATTAATTTTCAGCTATCAAGAGAGTTGAAAGATTAGATGGTAGCAACTTACATCAATTCTTTACAGTCTATTCTTAGCCGTCAAAAAGAATTCGTTTATTCACTCCAAATTTCACATTAGTTTTTTGTGCATATTTCCGACTAAATCGAAACAATATTTTTCCACCAATCAAAATGTCAAACTCACAAATTTTGTCCAATCAAAATACGATGAGAAATTTTTTATATTTTTGCATAAACTTAATACAATTTTAGATGATTTTTGCAGCATCTTACGTCATAATAGCAACCCATTTCAATGTAGTCAACCACTATTAGTTTTGCTTCATTACAGCCTAGATTCATAAAAGGAGCAGAACAAAAACCAGGGGTGCCGAAACCCGGAGGGATATATTCTCCAATAATTTGACTGTATTCCCCCCAATAGTTTGAACATGGTCTAGATCTGCATCTCCTCCAACAGTTTGACTCTGGTGTGCATCTGAGCGTAAAAGTCCACTTGAAATCGGGGAAAAAAAGTGCTCCATTTTTGGTGAAGGCCTTCTTTTTTTGGTCTTCATCTGAATTTGGGAAAAAAGTGTTCATTTTTGGTGAAAACCTTGTTTTTGGTCTTCACTTAATTTGCTCACCTGAACAAAATCATGGTCGAGGTTCATTCCTCCCAATCTTGAAAATATGGCAAAATTGGGGTAAAATTGCAAAATATCCCCCCCAATGCTAAACAAAGATTGGCACCCCTGACGAAATCGTTCGATCTAAAACAAGCTTTTTCAAGGCTACACATTTCTCATAGAGTGGAAATCATAGCTCCGACGCTATTAAAAGCTATTCTAAAATTCTGCACCACTAACAATCTTTTCAAATATTTTCCTCGGCGGTACAATGATGATCAATTGAAAGACTAGAACAATGTGGTAAAAATTAGAGGCAAACTCAGAACACTGCAGCTCTTCAATGTGTTTTTGGTTTTTGATAGAATGCATTACAAAGCAAGTTTCACCCCGATTCATTTCAAGTCGTAATCAAAATTCACTATCAAGGCCAAGTCCGACAATGGAACGAGCCTTTGTGAATGATGAAAGCGGCAAAAACTATGAAACATTGGTCAGGTTGTTCCAAAAACTTGTTGAAATCTGTCTGAAAACTCGAAAATTTTTGACATTTTTGATTGGATAAAATTTTGCAGACATGTGGCAGAAGTTGACGAACACAAAACAAACCAAATTGAGACGAAACACTTTCTAATTGTTAACTGGCTTGTCAAACAGCGGTTTCGTTCTGTTTCAAACTCTGGAAATAATTTTTGTAATTTATTTGCGTATGTTTTGTCGCAATCGGAAAAGTTTGTTCTGTCTCAAAGATTGGATTTTTGCCTACCACCTACTAATGTGAAAAGAAAGAAGATCTTTGCTGAATTTGAAGTGCTAATGGGGTAGCTTTTCCATCACTCGAGTACGTCAAAAGAATGCTTAAGTGCTTTAAAGGCAAAACTGACTCCTTTAGCGCATGCTTTCTGCATAACTCATATAGATTTAACTGATTTCACTATGCATCGGGAATGCTTCGATGCAATTAAATCATTGCGAAGCAATGATAAAATCAGAATCACCAAACCAGATAAGGACTCAGGTGTGGTAATTCTGAATAAATCTGACTACATTACCTAAACGAAGTTAATTTTGGATGATGCAGGCAAATTTCAACAGATTAATCCCGTCGGAACCAATGATAACACCGCAAAGATCAAATCAAATCTTTCATTATACTCGTTGTATTACGCCGAAGCGTGAAACGAGTTGGCGGGGCCCATCTCTGCGTCATTGCGCCCGGGCAAAACAGCTTCCTTCAAAGAAATATCGCAGCGTAAGCAAGCCGTTGGCAACACGACTGCATCCAATTTGACCGGCCTGAGGTTCAAACCTCAGATCTCCCGCTCCAGAGACAAACGCGTTGCCGCTCGACCGAGTGGCCGGTACCCCGCAAAGATTGAAGCGAAAATTCAGAGGCGTCTGCTGCAACTCTCGAACGGTGGAGTAATGCACGAATCTGTTCACAAGGAAATTCGCCCAACCGGTTCACTTAGGTCCAGGCTTCATGGCTTGCCAAAAGTGCACAAAAACGAAATCCCTCTTTGACCAATTTTATCTGTGGTTAGCCCATCGCAACACGCTTTGGCAAAATATTTGGCAGCTGTTACTGATCTGATTTTACAGATTCACTCAAACAATTCTATAAAAGACTCATTCACTTTTGTTAAAAAGATGCAAGATCTTCAAATGCATTAAAAAAAAAAGTTACTTTGCTCATTCGACATTTGCAGTTTGTTCACTAATGTTCCGTTGGCGGAAACAATTCAAATTGGTGCGGATGTATTGTATGGCGGTGAGCTCATACCTCCAGACTACGTGGATGACACTTTTGCCATTTTTAGATCAGAGGAAAAATGGTTTTCTTTTCTTGATGCCCTCAATTCAATGCATTCGGCATTAAAGTTCACATTTGAAAAAGAAGAGAATATTCAGCTTACGTTTTTAGATGTTTTGGTGGAAAAAAGCAATGAGGGATTTTAAACTTCTGTTTTCAGTAAACCCACTTTTACTGGATAGTACTTTTGCTAGAATTCGTTTGGACCTACAAAACGTAAAACCAACCAGATTGAAACACTTCGGCATCAAAAATTGATGATTTGTTCCAAAAGTATACTGCAGCATAAACTGGAAAACATCAGCTCCATTCTACGGAATAATCAGGCTTGTTCATGGGAATTGGATTCTCATGGGAATCCCATGGGAAACTTCCCAAGGCATAGGATGGGATATGACAGCAGGCATAGCATTTTTTAAGGGACCTATGGGCAGTAGCCATGTGATGGATTAAAGTGAATTATCACTATCAGAAACAGTCGATGAGCAGGAAATTGAAAATTTGCTGAATGAGCACAGTGAGTCGGAATATGAGTGCCAAAATGATAATGAACTGTGAACTCTTCTGAACTTTAAAGTTAGCAAAGTCAACAAATTTTGTCGTTTTGTATCTTTCTTTGTACGTTTAGTCCTATCTAGTACACATTACACTTAAATTTTCATAAATTTATAAACTTTTATTGAATTGTATTTTGATGGAAATCCCATGGGATGGGATGGGACAGGCATGATCTGCTATGGAATGGGATGGGACAGAAAAATATGTCCCATGGACAAGCCTGGGAATAATGTATACCCAGAAAGCATTAATCAAATCACAATGTCTGAGAAAATTACGCTTTTCAACCGTAAATACAATCTCCAAGTTAGAAAGTGCTACCTCACAGCTGTAAAAAATGGTTTTAAATGAAGGGGACAATTTTGCCCACCCCCCCGGCACAAATAGGGTGCGACAATAGCCCTGTAGATGTAGGGTTAAAAGGTAGTTCAAAATTCTCTACCACTAAAAAGCTTTTCAAATTCTAACGTCATGATCTTTATAAATTGAGAATGACTTTAGTTTGAGTCGGAACATCTCGTAAATAGAATGTTTTGTTTTATCTTGGCTCTGTTTTTTTTTGTTTTTTTTTTGGTCAAAGTTTTTCACATCTTCCCGTTTTTTTGCTCCAAAAATATCTCTTTGTTTGAATACTGGAAACAAATTTTTCAAAAACTATTGGAAGTTGCTGTACCTGTTTCTTGATTGTGATGATTCTAAACACTGTTGAACAACTATTCTATAAATCACGCAAGAAAACAGTAATTTTGGAAGTTTGAAGAGAAAGAGCAATCCAAGATCCAAATTAGAAAACAAAAAAATAAACAGAATTAAGGTGTCGAAAGTATTTAGATATTTGAGCTCTTAGATTCTTAATTTTACTAGGCCGTTTATTTTGATAAATAAGAATCGAATTTATTGATTTGGTTATGACTGAATTACCGGTACGATTAAAGTAAAAAAATTGAATTTTGTTCACAACATGGGAATAAATAAAAGCGACATGTATGCCAATTTTGGATGTCCTAAGTCTCATGATCGTGATTAGGTAACCATAAACCGGACAAAAACGGCAATTTTCGTGTAATAACCAAAACAAAATTAGACGTGGCTTAAGCCGAAGTTTGGGCTCGAAATAGGTGCAGATAAACGCTTTATGCAAACCATGTTTGAGGGTGCCAGGTATAATCTCAGTAAGGATCCATAAATTGTCATTTAATTGTTGTCATTTCTGTGTCTTAACATAAATTGTCATTTCTGTGGCAAGACTCACAAATATGGTAAAAATTTTTGTCCAGCTTACGGCAAAGAATGTGACCGTTGTCATGGACGAAATCATTTCAAAGCGACGTGCCGCCGACAAATCCATCAAGTGCATGATGAAGACTATGATCAAACTGACCTCAAGAACGACGTAGGCCTAGAAGCGAATGCATCTTTCCCAACGGCGACCATCTATGACCCAAACTATACACTACATGCTGTAGGCAAATCCCAGTTAACAGCTCTGCTCCGCATAAATAACACTAACGTGCGATTCCAGCTGGACACAGGCGCGGACATAAACACTATTAATAAACGTTTCGTGAGGCCTGAACAAATTAACCCAACGCAAAAAATGCTAACAATGTGGAACAAAACTAAACTAAAACCTAAAGGCGAAACAATCCTCAACGTCACGAATCCTAAAAACTCTACGACCCACTCGGTAAAATTTGTGGTAGTAAATGATTCGCTTAATTGTTTGTTAGGCCTAGAAACAGTGCAAATGATGAATTTAATAAGTGTAAATGCCGAATCGTTTATTGCGAAAATTGCCGCAAATGATGATCTGGGCAATTTAGGTGTTGTTTCTTTGCATGTTGATCCTTATATTAGACCTAAAGTGTTGCCAAGTAGAAATATACCTATTGCCCTTCGCCAAACAGTCAAAGCTAAACTAGATGAATTAGTGCACCGTAAAGTCATCTCACCAGTTCATGAGCCCACTGACTGGGTTAGCCAAATGGCAATAGTAAAAAAACCAAATGGTGATATTCGTATATGCATTGACCCGCAGCCCCTCAATACTGCACTTAAACGAGAACACTACAAATTGCCCATTCTGGATGACATTTTGCCCGACCTGAGCCATGCGAAAATTTTTTCAAAACTGGATGTGAAAGAAGCATACTGGCATGTCGCTATTGATGAGGCTTCCAGTAACTTGACTACCATGATTACGCCATTTGGGCGATACAAATGGAACCGCCTGCCTTTTGGGTTAAAAGTGAGCAGCGCGATATTTCAAAAAAAGCTCGTTGCGGCTCTCGCTGGACTGAAAGGCGTGTTTGCTGTTGCAGATGATGTTATAGTAAACGGTTGTGGAGAAACAGAGAAAGAAGCTATGCAGAATCATGAAAAGAACTTAACAAACCTACAAGAGCGTTGTCGAGAACAAGGAATCCGACTGAATGAGGAAAAGGCTGCTCTCAGGAAAACAAGCATCTCATTTATGGGCCACTTAATTACTAATAAGGGCATTGAGGCAGACCCCCAAAAAGTAACCGCAATCACGAAGATGCCAATACCAAACGACGTTTCCGGAGTAAAAAGATTGTGTGGTATGGTACAATATCTCGCAAAATTTATGCCCAATTTAGCAACTGACTTAGAGCCATTGAGAAACCTCACCCGCAAAAATGTGCCGTGGGTTTGGTCGAAAGACTGTGACAATGCTGTTTTGACCATTAAGAGAAAGATTTCTACCCCTCCTCTGCTAGTTTATTTCGACGAGACAAAGCCCTTGATGCTTCAGGTGGACAGTAGTAAGAGTGGCCTTGGAGCTGTGTTGCTACAAGATGGAAAGCCTAAAGAATATGCGTCCAGAGCGCTTACCCCTGCTGAGCAGAACTGGGCGCAGATTGAGAAAGAAACTCTGTCAATGGTATATGGATTGGAAAGATTTGATCAGTATACGTACGGAAGAAAGGTAGTCATTTGCAACGACCACAAACCAATGGACATGATTTTAAGAAAACCATTAAGTCAAGCTCCTAAAAGACTTCAAGCGCTGATCATGCGCTTAAACCGCTACGATATCGAGTTTCAATATGTTCCCGGAGCTGAATTGGTATTAGCAGACACCTTGAGCAGAGCAGTCCCAGACCTGAATTCTCCTTTTGAGCACACACGAGTTATGCAGCTCGATACGTTCGAAATGATTGCCGATGAAAGACTGAAGCAAATCAAAGAAGCCACTTCAACTGACACTGAATTGCAAAGCTTACTGCATGTCATTCAGAACGGGTGGCCTGACCACAAAAATCAGTTGCCGGAAAATCTTAAACCTTATTTTGCTCTACGAGATACACTAAGCTGTGAAGCAGGCATTGTACTTAAAGGGGAACGAGTAGTTATTTCTCGATCCCAACGAAACACTATTTTGCACCAACTCCATGCGGCTCATTTAGGTGCTGAGAGTATGATACGCAGAGCGCGAGCCACTGTTTTTTGGTTGGGCCTAAACAAAGATCTCAAACAAATGGCGAATAATTGTTATATTTGTCAAGAGCATAAGCCCAGTAACCAACGCGAGCCACTTATACAGCATAATGATGGTCATTACCCCTGGGAGAAATGTGGGGTAGATTTATGTGAATGCAATGGTAAAATGTACTTGATTTGTGTCGACTATTACTCTAATTTTATCGAAATCGATGTTATGTATTCCACTACAGCCCAAAACATTGTTTATGCGTTAAAGAAAAATTTTGCTCGTTTCGGCATCCCCAAAATGGTGGTGTCTGATTGTGGTCCGCAATTTACATCGGATTGTTTTCAAAGCTTTTGCAAAAGTTGGTGTATCAAAGATGTTACCTCATATCCTGGCCATCAACGAGAAAACGGCAGAGCCGAAGCTGCCGTCAAAAGTGCTAAATACTGCTAAGGAAAACGGCATCAGAGAATACAGACCAGTACTTAGCACTGTTGGAGATGAGAAACACCCCACGTCAGGACGTAAACTGTAGTCCTGCCGAATTAGTTTTTGGTCGTCATGTCCGATCCATCATTCCTGCTCGGACAAAACCACACGGTATGCTGAACACAACCAAAAGGCAGCAACGCAAAAATACAATTAGGAAACACTATGATCAGCATGCCAAACCTTTACCTGAGCTAAAACCCGGAGATATGGTGTTTTTTCAAAGCCCGCACAAAGAGGGATGGGAACAAGGCATAGTGACTAAGAAGTTGCGCTCACGAACATATAAAGTCACTAACCCGCAAGGCACGACTTTTAGGCGCAATCGAGTCCACATACAGAAACCAAGAGATTACAAGGAGCCTGATATTCACAACCCGGCACCCTGGTTTCCATCATTAAGATCGAGCACTGCTGAAGCCCTTTTCCATCCCACTGCATCAGAACAAGTGAACCCCAGTCCAAGGCCCGAAATCCCCTTATTATCAAATAGACCCAGCAGAGAGCATAAAATGCCGGCACGATTTGAAAACTTTGTTATGTATTAAGTAATGGCAAAGCATGTGCTGTGTAGAATTACACTATTCGTGTTTGTGAATTTCGTTGGTGTTCCTTTTACTTTCGTTATGAGTTTGAACCCTTTTAAAAAACAGAAGGATGTTGATTAATAATTATGAGCTATGACGTCACAGTGTGTATTACTGTCCGCATTGGACTGAGTGCCTCGCTGTAATTCATTCAATTAAAATACTAGTACATGTTACTTGCTGTTAGTGATCTTTGTAACTGATATTGCGTATATGTGCTGTCCGAAACACAACAAGATTGAACTCTTAAGTTACGGGTGGAGTTGGTTCGGCAAAGAAAGACATTCTGGTAGGTCACGTGGTGTGGTAGGACTAGAGTTGTAAACGGGCCGACTAGTTCAGGCCCGAACTCAAAAATATTCCCCCGAACCCGAAAATTAATTTGAAGCCCAAATCACGCCCGAAAAAACCCAGAAGTTAAGATGAATCTGAAAAATTTATCAACGTTGCAAAGTTATTTTGATTATATTTTTGTGCACCTAAGACAAAAAGTACGTCTCAAGCCCGAATTAAGCCCCAAAATTTTTGTCAACTTTAGGCTCGAGCTTGGCCCGAACCCGACCCGAAAAACCTGGCCCGATTTACAACTCTGCGCTGAATACTTGTAAGTGGTTGCTGTCGTTGTTTTTACTTGTTCTTGAAGTGGATATTCTTGAAATTAAAAACAAAGTGTCATAGTTAGTTGAAAATAAGTTGCCAAACTGGGAGAAGCAATTATGATAAATTAGAATGTTGAAAGCATCCATCTTTAGCCAGTCAACTTGATTGGTTAGTTTTATTTTACTTTTGGTACAAAAAGTTTCCAATGTTGGTTTTTGATGCCAAATCAACGCCAAATCAAGCCGCCAAAAACACTACAACATTTTTTAGCCCATAAATAAAACAAGTAATACCACAATAGCTTTAGTGTGTGACTTAGTCATTTTATGATTTAGATTTAAAAACCTGTGAGCAAAATTTGGACCACTTAAAACGACACGTGGCGTCAAAATGATGACGCCAATGACTTGAAACTAATTTTTCTGAAAAAAATTGTTAAACACAAATCCACAAATCAAATTTGACGTTCCCATGACCTCCGGTTTAGGAATTAGGTTGGGAGCATTTTTGTCTCCTTCTTTCGGATGTGAAATGCGTTGGTCAAATAGCCCGTGTGAAATAAGCTCAAAGTGATAAGCCAGTCAAATTTTTAACAAATCAAATTAAAAGCAAGTACAGTTAGGAGTAGGCTACAACGGTTAGAATGTCGGAGTTCTCTTCTGGCACTCGTTTTTGTTCTTAGATTACGTACAGTTAGCTACACACAGTACTTAAATTGTAGGGGGGACGCGTCCCTCATCGAGAGTTAGCGTCCTCCAATCGAGATTTAGCGTCCCCCCATTGAGATTTAGGCGTTCCCCCATCGAGAGTTGAACGCTGGATGACTAGACGAAAAAGAGCCAGCCAGGACTAAAAGATCCTACAAAGTCCCTGCCATACATGGTCGCAAATTGCGGTGAAGTGCTTTTTTTTTGTTTTGTTTTTTTTTTGGTCTTCACCTGATTTCGCGGAAAAACAACTTCAAATTTATCCGAAGATCTTTTTCTTTTTCGTTGTTTTTGTTTGGTTTTCATTCAATTTCGGCGACGGAAATACTTAAGTTCCACTAAAGTACTTGTAAATTTGGTCAAGGCTGCAAAAGCGTTTCCCCATGCAAAATTTTACTATTTAAGTACTGGGTGGAGGTAAATTGTTATTGAAAAATGTACAATAGATAGTTGCTTATACACTGTAAAAAAATCCGTAAATTTTACCAAAAAAATTACGTATAAATGTTTACAAACTTTTGTAAACAATTGTTTCGTGTCATAACGTAACCTTAACGTAAAAATGACGGTGAATTTTACTCAAATATAGGTAAATTGATGTTACCCTAATGTTTGTAAAATATTTTATGAGCGTATATTTGTAAAATATTTTACGAGTTGACTTGAGATTTTTTTTTACGAAACAAAGCAGTCATACTGTATTTACAAATTTCCGTACGGCAAAAGCCAATAAGCCACATTAAGCCAACTAACGCACACGCATATCGTTGATGCATCCATAACAAATACCTGTTCCTAAAACTTCATCCTTGCAGCAGTTAACATTTTGTGAATGGTTTGGAATTAACTGTCTCGTGCTGTAAAAATTTACTCTTCATATCTTGTCAAGTTTGGATTAGTACTAAATGGAATCCTGGGCTGTTGATTTTTGGGTTCCCCTGCAGTAAGGATGCCGGTGGAAAATTTTATAGAAGAGGAAATCCAACTTGGAAATCTAATTTTAATTTATTTAGGCATGCAAAACGACTAAGTATAGTCGTCAAGGTCTAAATTCATAATAAAACTGAGAAAAAACAAACAAACAAAAAGCTTCTAACTCTCAACGCAAGAGAGAACACAAGAAAACTTAAAAACTGTCAACAAACCAAACAACACGCTAAAAGAAAAAACTGATTAGTCTTTTTAATGTTTTTCTAGGACTATAGGTTAAAATGTACTGGCCTCTATCATCTAGTTTTTTTGTTTTTTTTTTGTTTCTTATATCATTATTTTATCTTGTTTGTTTGTGATCCAGCGCTTAATCTTACCATGTTTTATGTCATTGATTTTACAGATGAAAGTGGTGAAATCAATTTCGATTTGTTTCAGGGGTTTAACACGTGCAGGCACAAACACACAAACGGTCAGCGCTATAATGTAGTTTATAAAAAGTATGATTCCGACACTAAACTAGCTCTAATACTTCACGTGATATACGTAAAGCCATTGATGTCCGTTGTGCTCCATTCCAATACTTTACGTGATGTCCGTAAAGCCAATGTGCTAGCGGCTGATGCCAATCACATCAGGGAAGTTTTCAATTAGGTATTTGCAGAACTAGTTTGGTGTTAAGCTTGGCGTTCTGCAAGAGTGAGACTGTGGCATTAGGTAAAAGCATACCGTAGCTTGTTAACTTTCATCTGACTGACTGAAGTCGTTTTTTGCGGTTGATTATAATTTGTGCAGCGTAGTTAGGTTCAGTTTATGAGTGGCAGGGTAACGGACTAGTCTACCCCACACGGTACAGTTTGTCAGTGCTCACATTTGATCTTGTTTAAATTGCCTTGAGTAAATCAAACTGGCCTTTTGTTTAGCATAGGATCATAACAGCAAAACCAAGCGCAGATATCAGAACTTTAGTGTAACTAATTTAGCCTCTAGCATGTATAAGCCTATACAGGTACCGGTAGGTTTGTACTCAGCAAGAAGTTACAAAAAGCAATTAAAAGGATGTACTTGTTACCAGTTATTTTTGTTGATCTGTAATGAAGGTTGCTGTTAATCTACTTTGGATCAGTGGTTGAGTAGATAGAGCGGCTGCTGCTAAAGCGGTAGAGTCGGGTTCGATTCCTGGTTGGGTCGAACCAAAGACTCTAAAAATTGGTACTCACAGCTTACCTGCTTGACGTTCACCAATTCAAGGGACAGTATGAAGCCTCCACCGTGCGTGGTAGATAGGTGGGCAGGTGGCAGTTTGGTTCGAAGACCCAAAGGTCCCTTTGGTGTCTCCTGGCCAAGGCAACGTGAATAGTATATGCTGCTCCTTTTCATGATGTTTGGGACGTGGGGCGTGGGATGTGGGGCGTTTGGGGCGTGGGTCTATTGGGGCGTAGGGTGTTTGGGGCGTTTGCAAAGTTTTCCAATTGGGGCGTCATCCAATCGCGGGGTTGTAGTCTTTACCTTAGCTCTAACCCTAGCTAGTTGTTTGAAACTTGGTCTTGCCTGAGTACCGAACCACCGCAGGTGCTTGGCTTCAAGTCTAAAGCTTGAAGAATGTCTTGCCTGAGAATCAAACCACCGCAGGTGGTTTACCTGGCTTCAAGTCTAAAGACCCTTAGTGTCTTGCTCGAGTACCGAACCACCGCAGGTGGTTTGCCTAGCCTCAAGTTCAAAGTAGCGGGTTAAAAGCGAATAACCCGGTAGTTTCTAAAAAAGATTATCTAGTTAATGCTGTGAACTAAAAAAATGTACTAAAAAAATGTACTAAAAAAACCAAAGTACTAAAAAAATATTATGATGAAAAAATGATAAATACGCTTGGGACAAGACGCTTGGGACAAGACCGGAAGTCGTTTATAAAATTAATTCAATAATTTATTTAAGTAATTTAATTTTAACAATTTTCAATTCAAAATATTCAATTTTAATATTTTTAATTCAAATAATTTATTAATTTTAACACTTTTTAATTCAAAAAAATTTAATTTCAATAAGTTTAATTTAATTAATTTGATGTATTTCACAATTTTCAATTTAAACAATTAAATTTCAGAAATTTTAATTTAAACAATTTGTTGGCTTTAACAATTTTCAATTCAAAAAATTGACTTTCAATAACTTTAAGTTAAACAATTTTCAATTCAAAAAATTTATAAACGACTTCCGGTTTGTCCCAAGCGTGTTTGATCATGACTCAATAAAAATGTCTCAAAATATCATTTTTTCATCATAACATTTTTTTAGTACTTTGGAAAAATCAAACAAAATCTATAATTTTTTGTAAGCTTTGAGGTTAAAAAAAAAATTCTTGCGCTTTTTGAAAGCTATTTGATCAATTGTTTGGGACTAAATAAGAGAATTCACCACATAACCTTTGCAAATTGTTTTAAATAATTAGTCATATATATACCTCTACATTTTTTGTAATCCTATAATCAGCGTGTTTTTGACTTTAGATTCTGCTATCTACAAGGTAGACATTCAACCTTATTCTTAAAATTAGTGTTTCCAATTAAACATTTTCAAATCAAAGCGGTAAAAGATTTCATAAAACCTCAAATTGTACAGTCGCGTAGCTTTGACTTAGGAAAAAATTACGCGACTATGATTGCGACACAGAAACTGAAACGTCTAACAGCAGTCTCGTTTAAATACTACTCAAATGCAAAAAAATGCGAGAATGGATTTTTCTTGCAAATTTTACGATACCAAATTTCAAGTAACAAGCGTCTATAGCTTGGAAAATACGGACACATTAGAGCAAATCATGTGCTTTGATCGCAAGGAGGTGTCGTTCAAATTTGATAACCTAAATTTTAAAAAATATTAAAAACTAAACGTTTAGTGTCAAAGTAGCGGTGTTTTGATTTTTTACACATAAAGATTTTAACACTCCAATCTATTTATTGTCATATTGTCGTATCATTATTCACTTTGTAAAACAATGTTGGAATTGCTCTTGTCCTGAACCTCTTTAACTGAATTTGACTTACGCTCACCAAGTTAGTGGTTTGAGCCCTCTCAGTTTTGGAATCCCTTGACTCTATGACCTTTGTCTTAGCTTCGCTCAAAATTTGACACATAAACATGCAAAATATAAAGAGTAATTTTTTATCGTTATTTTTGCAATTCAGGTTTCTATGACTTGATTAATTGTTTTAACGTAAAAAGCCGCTATTGTTTTCTACTTGAAACAAAAATCCTGCTAAATCGTAACTTTTAATTAACATTTTTGCGTGTGTTAAGAGTAACTTTGTCAAAACTATTTTAAAATCGTATGATTCCTTTGCCTTGAATGATATTTTTACCTTGAATAGTATTAAGCCTGTTTAAAATATTAATTTTTTACTGATTTCCTTGTTTCAAAGTAAGTATTTTTGTGAAAAAATATCTTAAATTGTTTCGCATTGTTTGTTTTGAATTGCATGTTTTCCGTAAAAAAACGGTAATTTTTTAATAATTTTTACCCAAGCAATTTTCTCAGACCTTAAATTTGATAGAAAATGTTCCAAAATATTAAAATGTCTAGTAAATCGTTTAGTTAAAAAAGTTAATGTTTATTATTTTTAATCAAAAAGTCTAAACTTCTTTGTTTTCGTACCCATAGTTTTGTAAAAAACATTCAAAATCTTGCATTTCTTCATTTTGAATTGAAACTTTAATTAAAAATAATCTTTTTTTCTACTTTTAAACAAAAACATTTACCTAACATCTTAAATTTTTTAGCGATTTTTTTTTAGTTTTACACTGATTTTTTACTAAAATACCATAAAATTTAACCAAAATAGATAATGTTTATTAAATTTACTCAATAAACCTCAATTTTTTTTGCTGTCATAGCTATAGTTTTGTAAAAAATCTTACATTTCATCATTTTAAATTGAAAGTTTATGTAAAAATGATCTTTTTTGTACTTTGAAACTAAAACGTTTACCTAACATCTTACATTTTTAAAAAATTTTTTAGTTTTACACTAATTTTTTTTACTAAAATACCATAAAATTTAACCAAAATAGAAAATGTGTATTAACTGCAGTCAATAAATCTCGACTTTTCTGTTGTCGCAGCGATAATTTTGTAAAAAATCTTACGTTTCGTCATTTTAAACTGAAAATTTCAGTAAAAATAATCTTTTTTGTACTATAAGACTAAAACGTTTACCTAACGTCTTAAATTTTTTAACAGTTTTACAGTAATTTTTTTACTAAAATACCATAAAATTTAACCAAAATAGGGAATGTTTATTATTTTACTCAATAAACCTCGACTTTGTTGTTGTCGTAGCGATAATTTTGTAAAAAATCTTACAGTTCGTCATTTTAAATTGAAAATTTCAGTAAAAATAATCTTTTTTTCTATTTCGAAACTAAAACGTTTACCTAACATCTTAAAATTTTTTAGCAGTTTTTTAGTTTTACACTAATTTTTTTACTAAAATACCATAAAATTTACTCAAAATAGATAATGTGTATTAATTTTAGTCAATAAATCTCGACTTTTTTGTTGTCGTAGCAATAGTTTTGTAAAAAATCTTACATTTTGTCATTTTAAATTGAAAGTTTAAGCAAAAATGATCTTTTTTGTACTACAAAACTAAAACGTTTACCTAACATCTTAAATTTTTTTTTAGTTTTACACTGATCTTTTTACTGAAATGCCGTAAAATTTTATTTAACTACACTCTATCTTGAGTTAAAACAAGAACTTTTGCTATTTTTTTGGTGTTATTCGATATTAAACCTTGTCTTAAAGTCTCAAATTTACTTTAGTTTTTGCGATTTTCTTGTTTGTGGTAATTTGTTTAAAAGATATCTCAAAGTTATACAATTTGTTTGAAACAACATTTTGCGAGTTTTTTGAGTAATCGTGTTTATGTAGAGGTAAATTTATGAAAAAGTAATTGCATACTAAAAAATGAATATCATTCAATTAATTAATAATTCTCTAAAATTTTGTTTTTTATCAATTAATATTGTCTTTTTATGGGAACAAATTCAATAAATTCTCTTCAATCCTTGTAATTTCTCTGTCGTGAGCAAAAACTGTAACGTAACAATGAAAAGTGTTGGTCTAAAATCTTAAGTTTTTTAAAGTTTCTTGTTTACATAAGAATAGTTTGATCAAAAAAGATATTCAAAGTTCAATTTCTTTGACTTGAATAAAAATTTTATCTAAAAAAACCGAAAACTCATTTAAAATTTTACAAGTTTGAAATATTCTTACAGTTTTGTGTAAATAATTGAAGAATTACAATTTTTTGATTTTGCCAGTTTATTCGATAAGGCGATGGCAATAGCTCAGTGGTAGAGCGTCGGGCTAGTGATCGAAAGGTTGCTGAACCCTTGCTCGAACTGATAATGCGCTGTTGTGTCCTTGGGAAAGACACTTTGGCTTATTTTTCATTGCGACCAGGTAGTCTACCCGTTGCAGTGACCCAGTCTGATCTTACGATAAGAACTCAAGAAGCGGTGCTCTACGTTGGTGTGGTTAGCCAAATGCAGTGCCTGGTTCATACAAACAAATTAAAAATTTGATAGCTTTTAACTAAAAATTCATATTTTTTTATAATGTACAACAAAAACTAATCCAAAAAACTCGTTTGATACTTTAACTTTTTATAACTTTGTCTTTATGTCAGAGTGATTTGATCAAAATATTGAAAATCGTCTGTTTATTCTGAATACCGCTTTTATCATTGGTTAAACTTGGTTGAATTTGGACTGCGTCATTTTCACGATGACTAAAATTGCATGATCTTTGTTGAACTCCCACTTTTTGCGTTTTAAGTGGACACAAAATGGACACAAAGATGAACCTTACTGGCGTCAAAGATATGACGTCATATCCTCAACAAGGTCAGAAATCAAAAGCTTGTGACCAAACCGTTTCTCAATACTTTATTAGTATTCAAATTGTCTTGATTTGTTGAAGCTAAAACAAACAAGGTTTAGAAGTTTACCTCTCATCACTAAATAGTGCTCTTGATTGATTTTTTTTTTCTATATTTTGACTTGGAATGTTACTTCAGACAAAAGCGTGAGGTAAAATGTATTTATTACGTAGTGCTTTGGACTCATCTGCTTTTTTTCTGGTCTGTAGTGTGTTTTGGATTTTGAGTTTATCTTTCTATTTTAAGTTCATTGTTTATTATTCGAATTATGCAAAAACAGGCAAGGTCAAGATTTTATCCCTCACCGCTACTTAGTGCTCTTGATTCATTTTCTATTTATGTTGTGATCTCATCGTTTCAAACGTTAGTTCAAACTTAATAGTTGAGTATTTTTATCAATTAAGTAATGCTTTTAAGTCGTCCTCTCTTTAGTCTATATCAAGGTTTTACATTTTATGTGTAAGACATATTGTTTCAAAACCATGCGTATAATATATTGTTTCAAAGCCGTGCATAATATTGATAACTCCGACCATATTACCTTGACTTGATGCGTGTTATAACGTTATTCGTTTTGCTGCTTCTATTTGAGTAAAAATATTGTTTGTTTTTTATTGAATTGGTTACAATTGTACTGTTCTGATTGAATTGTTGCTCATTTTATTAAAATTGTATTTTGGTGCAAATAAAATGAAACGAATAAAAATAAAATTAATAACCAATCCGAATTTAAATTAAGTACCACAAATTAAAAAATTAGTTAACTTGACCATAAACTTTTTATTTCTTACGTGAATGTCTAAGTTCTCCAACATAAATGTTCTTTGAAGAACAAAAATTCTTTAAAATCGAAATATTACAAGTCTCTCATCAAAATAACTAGAATATGATCGAATGGTTGAGGTTGAACGAAGCACGTACTGTCAGACTTGCACCAGATTGTAGTGCTCGCAATTCGATTTCAATTTTTTGCTGTGATACGACGTGTCAGTTTAAACTTAAATTTCAGGTGTTTTTATGAAATGGAACATGACACTGGTGGTAACAGCGGCGGGTGCGTTATATCGGTAAGGGGCTCTTTAAAATTTTTTGTTACGTTTTTCGCACTCTAATTTCAAAACCGTTCATATACTTCTCTTTTGTAATGTAGTATAGCACCATTTCGAGTAAAGGTTTTCCGGCAATAGGTACATACGTTCACTTTGATAGAATGACTATAGCGTTAAAGCTCTCGAGTATGTATCGCAGCAAACAAACTAGCTTGTGACACCAAGGTAATCGGAAATTGAACAAATTGGATTATGTTACGTCATGCAGGCAAACCACACAAAAGCCAAACATAATACCACCTTTCCATATTGACTCACATAATATTCTAGCCGTCGTTGTTGCAATATTTTAATGCAAAAGTCAAAGGATACTATTAACCAACTTGTATTTGAATTCGCCATTTTCTTGTTGAAACATAATACCATAGTTATTCAAACTCCAGAATTAATATACAACCATATTTCAGACATATTTCTACGTTATCGACTAAATGTCTTAAAATTTAGTTTTGTTTTCATAATTTTTTATTTTTTTAGATTAAAACTATCGAATTGTTGGAACCTTGCAAACTTCAAAGCGATTTTGCAACAGCTAACCACCCGTCCAAAGAACGGTCCACGACCTTTAAACTATAGTCCAAATTTTAAACTTTAGACTTTAACTAACCACCTTCGGTATTTCGATTCCCAGGGAAGCCTTACAAACTTTAGGCTTTAACTAACTGCCTGCGGTAGTTTAAACTTTAGACTCACCGCCTGCGGTGGTTCGGTTTCCAGAAAGTCTTACCAATTTTACACTTTAGACTCACCACCTTCGGTGGTTTGGTTCCCAGATTTGTATTTTAAGCTTAAGACTCACCACCTTCGGTGGTTTGGTTCCCAGCGATTCGCAGGCAAGCGTTTTAAAATTTAAGGTTTTTTTGCAGCATTCTTCCACCAGAGATTCAGTCCATGACCTGAGGTTGATAAATCTATTTTAGAGTGCTCGTTGAAAGCTTTTGAAAAAATTCGCTTTCAAATTAACAGGAATTTCCACAAACAGGGGTTCCCCGAAAGCTCGCGTACAATCAGACACAGTTAGCGATTCCAATTAAAGTCTTAATTCTAATGTCATTAGTGTAAGCGGATGAAAAGAGTTTTTAAAGGTAAATTCACAACAGACCAGATGGCTCATACCTTCACACTTTAATCTCAAATTTAAAGCTTTTAGACTCGCCACTTTCGGTGATTTGGTTCTTAGGTAAGTTTTACTAAGTTTAGACTCACCACCTTCGGTGGTTCGGTTCTCAGGCAAGTAGTTTTTAAACTTGGTTCGGTAAACTTTAGACTCACCGCCTTCAGTGGTTCGGTACTTGGGTAAGCCTTACTAATTTTAGACTTACCACCTTCGGTGCTTCGGTTCTCAGGCTAGTATTTTAAACTTTGGACTCACCACCTTCGGTTGTTCGGTTTCCAGGCAAATTTTAGACTCACCATCTTTGGTGGTTCGGTTCTTAGGTAAGTCTTACTTGTTTTAAACCCACCTTCGGTGGTTCGGTTCTTAGATAAGTATTTTTTTTAAGCTTAAGACTCACCACCCTCGGTGGTTCGATTCCCAGGTTAGCCTTACAAATTTTAGACTTACCACCTTCGGTGGTTCGATACTTAACTAAGCCTTGCTAATTTTAGACTCACTAAACTTGAATGGCTTTAACCACATTAGTTCGATTCGAAAACAAACCAAATCTCTAAACGCTAGTAAAGTTGAAAGGGTTCAAGCGCATTAGTTTGACTCCAAGACAACATACGCCAAAGGACTGACCCTTGCATCATTGGGGTTAAACAAGTACAAGTTCTATTGCACCATGCTCGCTCCATATTCGAAAAGTTAAATAAAGTAACAAACCAACCCTGACATCATCGGGATTAAACAAGTTGTATTGCACCATGCTTGTTCCATATTCGAAAAGTTAAAAAAAGTAACAAATCAACCCTGACTTCATCGGGATAAAACAAGTTGTATTGTGCCATGCTCGCCCCATATTCGAAGATTAAAAAATATTAACAAAAGGTAGTGATTCACAGCTAAACCTTAGATAGATTAACAGCTGTCACAATTTCGACACGGCTACAGCACTACAGGAAAAGTTTCAAGTTACACAGAGCTTATTCCTAATCCGATCAGTGCTTATTCCTATACCGATAGAGCTTATTCCTAATCCGATCAGAGCTTATTCCTATACCGATCAGTGGTCGAGTGGATAGAGCGTCTGCTACTGAAGCGGTAGACACGAGTTCGATTCCCGGTCGAGTCAAACCAAAGACTATAAAAATTGGTATTCACAGCTTCCCTGCTTGACGTTCAGCAATTAAAGGGACAGTGTGAAGCCTCCATCGTGTGTGGTAGACAGATGGGCAGGTGGCAGCTTGACTCGAAGACCGAAAGGTCATTTCGCTGTCTCCTGGCCAAGGCAACTTGGTGAATAAAATGTAATTACAATTACAATTACAATTACCTAAACGTACAAAATAGGCTTCACAGCATTAACTAGATAATCTTTTTTAGAAACTACCGGGTTATTCGCTTTTAACCCGCTACTTTGAACTTGAGGCTAGGCAAACCACCTGCGGTGGTTCGGTACTCGAGCAAGACACTAAGGGTCTTTAGACTTGAAGCCAGGTAAACCACCTGCGGTGGTTTGATTCTCAGGCAAGACATTCTTCAAGCTTTAGACTTGAAGCCAGGCACCTGCGATGGTTCAGTACTCAGGCAAGACCAAGTTTCAAACAACTAGCTAGGATTAGAGCTAAGGTAAAGACTACAACCCCGCGATTGGATGACGCCCCAATTGGAAAACTTTGCAAACGCCCCAAACACCCTACGCCCCAATAGACCCACGCCCCAAACGCCCCACATCCCACGCCCCACACCCCAAACGACCCACGCCCCAAACGGCCCACGCCCCACAGATCATGAAAAGGAGCAGCATATACTACTAACGTGATGAATGAAATGTAATTACAATTAAATCCCTTTCTAATTGTTTTCTTAAAAATTATTCAAAGTTGTCTGTTGCGTATTGCACAAGCAAATGAAAAAACTTTTGACAGCTGTTCAATTTTTGATAAAACTTGCTTTTACACTTTGCTGCAAAAGCAACCAAAAAGTTGTTACTCAAGAGACAGAGCAGCGGGAATTAAAACAGTTTACCAACATGGTCACTGAAATTGACTCAACACTCTCAAAATCTAACAACAAATTAATTACAAATGAGGCTAAAAAAGGACAAAAATTAAGAACAGTCGGCCTCAACTCAAAATTTAGTGGTTCTAATAAAAAAGAAGTGTATTCCACAAATTCAGCTTAAGCTGTTGAGATACTGGAAGAGGATTACGATTTTTGGTCAGTGGTTCTTGCTATAAACAGATTGTTTTGTCAAACCAAAACTAAAAACTAAGTGGGCCTAAATATTGAATTAATTGTTAAATTTTTGCTTAAGATGAGAATGGTTCTTCAGTCTGCTGAAACCGATTTTGTGTTTAGTTTACCCTATTTCTGATTTTGTTATTGACTGGTTTTTGGTTTGACAATAACTTTTATTTATAGTTATGGTACTTAGACTAGGCTACGGAAAGGCTTAAAGATGCACTTTGGCAATTTTTGTATCTCAACCGTTAAGCTGTTTCTGAAATATCTTTTCATGGTTTAACTAACAACTGTAGCCAGCTTTCTTCGTCTGCTTTAAATAATTGAAAATATTTAAAGGTTGTTTTTATAATTAATCTTTAATCTAGATGTGCCTAACTGATTTAAACATTGTATTAAATTTGTTGATGTGCTTACATCGCACAGCATGTTTTTACATTATTTGGAAGCATTTTTTTATGTTTTACCTACATGCTTTGGATGGTGATTGATTGTAGGCTAGCCTACATGTATTTGGCATGTATATGATTTGATTTGCACTTTTTAGCATAGGTGGACACAAGTCCGTTAATCATTAATTCGTTAATAACGAAGCTAACTTTTTCATTAACTCGTTAATCCGTTGAAACGTTTTTTCATGTTGATAGACGAAATTAACTGTTTAGTTCTGTTAACTTCCGTTAAAGTTTTTATCATTAATATCTTGCATCATTCATTCATCGCACTGGTACAAACCAGTCTTATAGGTCTGTTAATTATCGCTGTTCGCAATTTCCGAAGATTTTCCGATTGCAGCTTCATTAGTGCATTTGAACTTATCTTTATCTTGAAATTACCGTACACATATACCACTCTAAAATATTAAAAACTATCTAAAACCCGACAGACTGTTTCACCCATAAAAGGATCATCAGGGGTCTTATTCATATATAAGACCCCTGATGATCCTTTTATGGGTGAAACAGTCTGTCGGGTTTTAGATAGTTTTTAATATTTTAGAGTGGTATATGTGTACGGTAATCTAGCTCTAGCTTTAAACCAGTTATTGAGCACTTTCTGTAACAGGCTGATACCTACCACTACTTTTATCTTGAAATTAGATTAGACCGTAAAATGTAGCTTCCAAAACACAAAAAGACCACCATAGCCAAAAATATTTCCTTACAAGCAGCTCAACAGTGTCATTACGTGTTCTAGAAGCGAGTGAATAAAAAGAAATGTAAATTGCATGCAAAATTTTAACGATTTAACGAACTTTTATTAACTTCCGGTAATTCAAGCTAAAAATAACAAATTAACGTTAACGGAGATGTGAAGTTTGTTAACGGACTAGTGGTAACAAAGCTAACATTTGGCATTAACTTGCCCACCTATGCATGTTAGCATAAATAGATCAACTATTGATTTAAGATGTCATGTAGACTTTTGCCATCAAAAATGCATTTCTGAAAAGGAAATCATTAAACACACCAAATTGCATATTCGTGAAAAAGTTACTATTAGATGCCCATTTACTGGTTGCACAAAAAAAAAATATAACAAACTCTCTTCATTTTCATCACATTTAACTCGTTGCCATGATGTAGACGCTGCAGTTATGTCATCATCATTTTTATGCAGTATTAATACTGGTACCACTGAAAATGACGAAGCTGTGTCACAACCAATGCTAACTGATCCATTCAATTCCCAAATGGTAATTTCTGTGCAAACCCAATCACCTGACATCAAACGTAACCTTGCTTTATTTTATTTTTTGCTACAAAGCAAATATTTGGTGCCCGCAATCACTATTGATGCTATTGCTTCCCATGTAGCAGATTTGCTTTTTCATCACGCAAGTCAACTGCATCAGTGCGTGACAGATACATTGAAAGCTTGTGAAGTCAAGGAAGCAATCATGCAACATTTGATTTCAAAGTGCAAAATTAATGATGATCTTAAACGTTTGCATGTAGATGGTAAATTGCGCTCAAATTATTCTCGCAATATTTACTTCAAAAACAATTTTATGTTCGTTTCCCCAGTATCCATGCAATTAAGCTCAATTCATGATGCTACTGAAACTGCAACATATCAGTATGTTCCAATTTTGGATTCTTTGAAGGCTCTATTTAAAGATGCGTCTGTTCGAAAACAGTTTCTTAATCCCACAGAAGTGTGTCTCAATGTATACAAAGATTTTCAAGATGGAAAGGTGTTTAAAAACAATATCTTGTTTAATGGTGCCAAGCCAACTTTACAAATTATTTTGTATCAAGACGTATTTGAATTATGCAATCCACTTGGATCAAGCAAAGACATACATAAAATTTTAGCAGGATATTATTCCTTAGCTAATTTTATGTTTATAACAGATCAAAACTTGATGCTATGCAATTAGTAATGTTGTGTGAAGAACGATTTTTGGAAGGAAACCCAAATGCTATTTTTCGTCCGTTACTATATGACTTGAAAATTTTGGAGCATAGTGGACTTGATCTGGGTTTCGATTGCAAGATTTTGGGATCTGTGTTATGTGTACTTGGTGACAATCTTGGTAGCCACTGGATAGGAGGATTCTGTACAAATTTTAATGCAAGTCATTCTTGTCGATACTGCTTTTTTACAAAATCTGATTTTAGCAAAGACTGTCTTGCAATTGGGCCAAGTTGTTCTGAGTCTTCTTATAATTATGCAGTTGACAAACAAGAAGAGAGTCATGCTTTCCATTTTCAAGGAGTCAAGAAAAATTCCATGATGAATGAGCTTACATATTTTCATGCGTGTGCACCAGGGTTGCCACCTTGCTTGGCCCATGATTTGTTAGAGGGTATTGTACAGTATGACATGATGTTATATCTTAACTATTTTATGAGTAAGAATTGGTTTACTCTAGATTTTTTTGAATTTTCAAATTAAAAATTTTGGATAATGTGGTCATGACAAATTGTCGAAACCAAAAATTGTTACTAAGCGAACCACAAAACTTCCAGGCAATGCTTCAGAAAACTGGAGTTTTATAGGAGTTTTTCTCTTGTTAGTTTATTCAAAAATCAAGGACACTGACGACCCTGTGAGGAAGCTTGTCATAAATCTTCGATCTATTTTGCAAATTGTTGTTGCATTGAGCTTATCAGAAATTCAGATTTTACATTTAAAGTATTTAATTGTTGATTATGTAAAGGACAGACAGGACAATTTTCCCAGTATACAGCTGAGACCAAAACATCATTTTTTGCAACATTATCCTTCAGCCATTTTAAAATTTGGGCCTTTGAGAAACTGTTCCACTTTACGTTTTGAAAGCAAGCACTCATACTTTAAAAGGATTGTTGCAGCAACAAAAATTATGTGAATGTTTGTTTTACTCTTGCAATGAATCACCAGCGGTTACAAGCTTGTCTGCTGGAATCTGGTCTTTTTCCTTCAGAAGTGCAGTTACATTTACTTATAAACCCTATCTTTTCTAATGACATTTTAAGTGCATTGTCAATGCAAGGCTTTCAAAGCGCAAGTTGTATATTTGCTGAAAAACTAAAATTTTGTGGAATTTCGCACGAAGTTGGTGAGCGTATTGTTTTGGAAAAGCAAGAAAATGATCTCCAATTGGGAAATGCGAAAGTACTGTTTTTGCACGGTGGGATTTCGTATGCAATTTATCAAGCATGCAACGGCATATACAAGCCAGACGTAGGATTGCACGTGCTTGTGATCAATGAGGTGTCTTGCTTAGATGAAGACATTTCCCCTCTAGAATGCACTAGTCCTGCTGATATATTTTACATGGAACCTGTTCATGCATACTTTGTTAATCAAAGTCAGCTTTTGTGACGCGCTGTCTAGATGACTAATTTTGATAGAAGGATAGCATATTAACATTTTTTTGCATCATCCTGTATAAGTTTCATGGGTATATGGTTGATTAATGAAGATGCTTTTTAAATATGGTTTTGCATACCGGTACTTTGCTTTGATGGAGTTCGCTTGAATATTGCTTCAAAGTGGATATCGGAAGCTTTTTGTTACTGTAAACTAGGTATTAAATTTGACTTGATATAATAATAGTTCTGGTTTATAAAAAAAAAAGTGTTGAATATTGTAATTTAGTAAGTGGTAGAAATTGAGACGGATCAAGTCTTGACTTGAAATGTCCAATTTTCGGTAAACTTTGCGTGTATTTAAGTATGCTGTAATTTGTAATAACTATTGCATGAAACAAGTCACTGATAATTGTGAAAAAATATGTGGGAGGTTTATTCTAAAATTTGCAAAATATTCATGGAAAAAATTTGTAACGCTGACAAAATCTTTGAAGACTAATCTGCATCAAATATGCGTTTGCAATATTTTCTTTTAGGTGTTAGTTTTTGCTCTTACACAGTGTTTAATTTTTATGCATACTGGATTCTGTTTGTGGCTTATCGAATTATATATAATTAATTCTTATCGTGATGAATGACTATCAAATATCAAAACTTGTACCAGCTTGGACCAGGAAGAATCAAGATAAGGTCAAGTCTCTTGTAAGATATTTGGAAGATGAACTTTTTGTGCCGGATTTCCTTTTGATTAGAATAAAAAAGAAACATTTAACAGCAGATGACAAGGTTCCCCCTCCGATTGCACAATCAATAATCGAAGGATGGCAAAAGGGCAAGTATTAGTTTTTGCACAAAGATTCCTTTAGTCTGTGTAGAACATGTTCTCAAGAACAAGAGCTAACGCAACAACCTAAAGCATATCAGCAGCACATGATATCTCTTGCATCTTCCGTGGTTTTATTGGTCTCTCATAATTTTGGCTGAAAAAAAAACAACGGAAAAATTATCTTCATATATTGAAAAATAGTAGCCAAAGTAAAGTAAACAGCTGCTTTTCATTTTGTTGTTCAGGTTGTAGCTGATGGTTTTTTGTTAATTGTGTTTTGCAGTAGTTTCCAGTGTGGCAATGACTTTAATTTTGCAAATGAACCGACAAGATTGCCCAATCTTTATGTTTTGCGCTACAAATCTACAATATTTTCGAATCCTCTATGCAAACATTATGCAGGGCTTAAATTTTAAAGCACATTAATCTGTGTTAAGGGTATCACATGTATGACATCGTCTATCTTAACAGTGGTAGAGAAGTTGTTTTTTCAACAATTGTGTAGTCATTTTGCGGTTTCATGTCTAAGGCAGCTTAGCAAGCAACTAACCAAAACTTTAATTTGTTTGTTTGTTTGTTTAGATGCGTGCAACTTCAGCACTGCATCAAGCAGTAGCAGTTTAGATATTTGTTCTTCATCCGAAGGTGAATCCCAACCCAATTGGATTATGAAATTCAGTATTACATGGCAAAAATGCTCTACAGTTTTAATTGATGCACTCAAGAAAGGCGAAGTTCCACCGGCATATTGCCGGCGAGAATTTGTTCATATTGTTGTGGATGAAGTTTTTAAGGTGTGTCTGAATGTAATGTAAAGTGACTTGTAATGTGGTGCGTTACCGCTTCGCTTACACATTTTCGACATACAACTCATTTTATTTCAACTTGTTACTGGCCAAAGGTAAATCTTTCAATTGAGGTGAAAGTGTATAATTACTTTCAAAATGAGACTGCCAATGTGAATAAAAACGAGTTTCTTTTATTTTCCTCAATATCCTGGAGGTCATAAAAACTTGGGTTTGAAGTTTGAACTGGCTTCTCGCATCTGTTTATTGTTTCTTTTGCGTTCATGCGTGATAGTAATGGTAACAAGAACGACATTACTTCTAATGCTAAAATTCTAGGATTAGATTTACATATCGCTCAAATTGGACAGAGTGTTGCTAATGATTCATCATTACTGCAACGCAAAGCGAGTATAGACGTTGACCAGATTTGATATTTATAAACTGCTTTGGGTATCGTCAAGTGTATGAACTGAAAATTCAACCTAATAATGTTGCTTTTGCAGGTTACAAGCAAACCCGGACGCAAAAACTTAAGCAATATAGCATACATGGCTTATACAGCTTACCCTGATTCTTTTAGAGATGAAGTGGAGGGTGATATTATTGGGACTGGCTATGATTTACTTGCACATCAGCTTTTTAACAAGTAACTAGTTTTTTATTGTGCGATAAGTATTACGGTTTCAGAAGTTTTTTTTTCAGCACTGCTGGTAGCAGAGAAATTGAAATAGCTCTAGTGTCAGTCGCGTGCACTCTTTGCACTTCCTTTAATGTCTGGCGTAATGACGATTTAAATAATATCATATGTATGTACAGAGCTGGGCGTTTAAAAAACGCATCGTAGAGCGCAAGCGCAAATTCCGCAACCAAAATTTTTTTAGTTAAAAGCGCAAGCGCAAATTCAGCAACCAAAATTTTTTAAGCTTAAAGCGCAAACGCGAATTCTGCAACCAAAATGTTACAGCGCAATTGCAAATTCCGTAACCAAAAATCTGAACGCTTTAAAGCGTAAACACAAATTTTGCAATCTAAAACCGAAAATAGTTCAGCGCAATTACAAAGTGATTGCTTGAGAAGTGCACACAAATTTCGCTGCTAAAACAAGTTTTTAAACATAAATTTTTGCATAATCGATGTACTAAAATATGAAAATACAAACATGATACATCTTTAGGTAAGCTGCACTGGAATAAACCAACTGCAATGCGTCTAGCGTTTATAACTAAAGGCACATATTCAATTATTCATGAGCGAAGAAAGAATTATTTTTATTGTTGAAAGAAGCAATTAAACAGTAAAACAAAAAAAATTAATAAAAATAAACAGCAATAAAAACAAATACCAAAGAAAAAAAGCTCCACTGACATAAAAAAATAATGCGTCATTCATGCAGAAAAATTGACATTCCTAAACTCTTTTCATTTTCAAGCAGCAAAACAAACTTTTCAAAATTTTCGTTCGTCATAGACGATCGTTTCGATCGCAAAATGTCAGACCCAACAGAAAATAATCTCTCGACGGTGGCCGAACTAGGAATAGCGGTGTTGAATTTTTTGAATGTTTGCAACCACGCATCTCTCTTGTAGGCAGGAAAGCATTCTTTGGTGATCTTTTCTTTTGATCTTTCGACCCATTCATCCAATCTTTTGCGGTTTCATGTCTAAGGCAGCTTAGCAAGCCAAAACTTTAATTTGTTTGTTTGTTTGTTTAGATGCGTGCAACTTCAGCACTGCATCAAGCAGTAGCAGTTTAGATATTTGTTCTTCAATTGGCTTTGAAATGTTAAAAATCTAGTTCTTTGAAATGGCTCTGAACTCGTGCGAAATGTGATCCAATGCGATTTAAATAGTTTTTTTTTTCCAAAAACTTACAAAAATCGCCCAGCGGCTGGGGGCTTTGCCCTCAGACCCCCATAGCCATCGGCGGCTGGGGGCTCTGCCCCCAGACCCCCGTCTGTGATACGTTTGAGTACACTAGCTTACTCAAGACGTCTTCCAAGTTAAACTTTTACACTTTTCAACAATTAGTTTTCGCCCTCTCCCTTTACCAAAATCCTGGCAAAGTGCCATCAGGCTACGGCTTCCGATCTTCCATTCTACGATATCTTCGCCCCACAAAAAGTTCCTTTTTCGAAAATTTCTGATGACGTCATTGCGTGTGATTTGTGATTTGGGCCCCCCCCCAATCAAAAATCCTGGCTACGCCTATGCCCCAAACTATGTCAAAGAATTTGTTTGTTAAATAGCTGCTGATATCATAAAAAACTAGCTCCCTAGCTTAAGCTGTTTAAAAAATTAATTTTTGGAAGGTTCATTTTGGGGAAGTTCCCGGAGAGATTGATACACCCAAACTATGTCAAAATATTTGTGTGTTAAATATCTACTGATATTAAAAACACTGTCACCCTAAGTTAAGCTGTTTAAAAAATTGATTTTTGGAGGTCCATTTTGGGGGGGTCCCCGTAAAAGTGGCATCCCCCACAGTATGTCAAAATATTTGTTTGTTAAGTATCTGCTGATATCAAAAAAAACTAGTGCTCTAGTTTGAGCGGTTTTCATTTTGTGTATTTTCAAAAAATTCAGTTTTCGGGCCCGATTTTTAGAGGATTTCCAAGGGAGTGGCCCCAAAATATTTCGGGAGACAAAATTGCGCTTGCTGCTCAACAACTTTGCAAAAAATTAGATTTTGATGTTTTGTGGTTTAGGAGAAGAAAAGCGTACAAGATTTAGGAAAAAAAAAAAAGAAAAACAAAAGAAAGAAAAGAAAAAAACCTCATCGCGGCCAAAAGTGAGTTAGTTGGGATAAAAAGGTAGCTTAAGATATATAGCCGTGTGAAATATTTTTTGTCGAATTAAGCCGTTTTTGAATGAGACCGCTTTTTACGCCAAACTCGCGGGGTGGTTTTTGGGTCCTAAAACCAAAGCCACGTAACCAATTGCTTCAAAATTTGATACGAACATCCAGATCAATAGTCTCAAACTGCTGTCAAAATTTCATGTATCTAGACCCAACCATTCTTGAGTTATAAGCAAAATTCTGAAATTTTGCACTTATTAATTTGAAAATGGCTGAGTAAAAACAAAAAAACACTCGACGCGAGCGTTGGTCATTCCAATAACTTACAAAATTCTTTGCAAATTCAAACTGCAATATAAGAGGGTTTCATGTGACGTCACTCGCATACTTTTACTGAAAAAACTTCGTCAAAATTGAACTGGCTGAATAAAATATACAGGTATAAAAGAAGGAAAACCTCGAATTTCGCCTTTCTCAGCCATGAGAAGTTTTGCAAACTTGGGTGTAAATTAAGACCGAAGTAGACGACTAAATTTGATCTGCGAGAGCTCTTGCAAAAGCGTTTATGCAACTTTTTTCTGTGTGTAAAGGGCCTAGTTAGAAGACTGTGCAATGCTTGCAGAAACGTTGCACAAACGTCTTCTAGCGGAATTTCTGAAAGCGTTTGTCCAAATTTTAAACTTCACTTTCCGGTCAAGTTTTCGAACTTTGCGAACTCGGACTCGTGATCTTCAGTTTTGGTGGACTTGGACTCGTACTCGGACTCGTGGCATTCGGACTCGCGCTCGGACTTGTGATCTTAAGTTTTGGTAGACTCAGACTTGGACTCGGACTCGGACTCGCAGCTTTAGGACTCGCTCTCGGACTCGTGAAAGTGGCAATAGTCCCAACACTGGCAATAACCAGCAAAATACTGGCATCAAACAGTGGTAATTGTAATTGTAATTGTAATTACATTTTATTCACCAAGTTGCCTTGGCCAGGAGACAGCGAAATGACTTTTCGGTCTTCGAGTCAAGCTGCCACCTGCCCATCTGTCTACCACACACGATGGAGGCTTCACACTGTCCCTTTAATTGCTGAACGTCAAGCAGGGAAGCTGTGAATACCAATTTTTATAGTCTTTGGTTTGACTCGACCGGGAATCGAACCCGTGTCTACCGCTTCAGTAGCAGACGCTCTATCCACTCGACCACTGATCGGTAATATCCTCAAAGGCTAAATTAAAATGATATGCTTTTAGACGTTTCTTGAAAAGGGACAAAGTTTCAATTTCACGCAAAGATATAGGCAAAGAATTTCATACCTTGGGTGATGCACACGAAAACATAGATTGGGATCTAGCAAAGTTTAAGCTAGTTACCGTTTGAAGCAGCCAATTATCATCCTTAATGTTCTTTGTGGTAAATGTTCTTTAGTAGTTTGAATCTTGGCTCTTTTGCTACTGGATATATCAAATTTTAACTAAAAAAAATTAAAATCATCACAAATTCGGCACTAGCGAAAAATGGAAGGAAACTTTTTCCGATTAGAAGGAAATCTTCAACATCTAGATTAAAACCAGATCACACTTTGAATACTTATTAAAATTTGATTATTACTAAATAGTAACAAAAGCTTATCTCCATTTGATCTCGATCTACAATTTCCGAAACTTCCTTTCAAGCATCTGATTATTTTATTCTATCCTTGTACTCGGAAATAAACATATTCCAAAAGCACTGCATTTCTTCGATATCTCTAATTAAAAGTTCAATTTCATGAGTTGACCACGACAGCATGGTGATAACTATACTGCGGTTGTGGTTAATACTGAAACTTTTAAGAATAAATTTGGAAATGGCCAAACACAAGTTTGAATAAGAAGAATTGGGTAATATGCACTCGCAAACAAACCAGAAGGCAACGCATTTAAGTCTTTGAAAAAAAATGAGAAAAGAGCAGGCACAATGTTATAATACGTCATAGTTGATTAAATCAAAAGCGGTAAAATTTCTTACATTTTTGCTTGATAATTGTGACGCATTTTTTTTTTTTGTATTGACTTCGGCGGTTTTTGTTTTGTATTCTGCGGCTGAATATTTTCAAAAATCCGGCTGAAAGCTTAGTTTTCATCGTTGAAAATGGCGGCTTTTAAAAAACTTGCTGGAAAAATAGAACTTGGTTCTATTTCCCCGCAAGAACTCAACAAGACTTTCTGGACTCTGATTTTCGTTCTCACACGGCTGTGAAATAAAATTGCCAAAAGCTGCCCGCAATAGTGAAACATAAACTTGCGCGACCTTTCATACGATTGATACAAGAAAATTGTGCAAAAAACTTGATCGTGTGATTCTGGCCTAGAAAAATTTTACGCCTGACTGCTCCCACGTGAATTGGTAAATCATTGTTGCATCATTCTTTTAAAATTCATCTGCTCAAGTCAAAATTGACTAACAGTAAATTAATACCAAACAGGCTTGTACCTTGATTGTTTCGACTGCATTTTTGTATGATTTTATTCTGTAAAAAAAAAAAAGACAAGAATCAAGAAATCACAGAAATATAGCCTCATCGCGCAAGTCTACTGATAAACGAACATAAGACGAAATGTGGTAGACAGTAAAAATTGTAAAGGAAGAATGGTGCCTAACGATACTGTAGATAGCTTGCTGGTAATCAGGTAATGGAATGACTAGGACAAGTACCGGTACTATCAGGCTAGATCTAGAATATCAGAGATGGAAAAAAGATGCCTGTATAGGCTTAGGAAGATTGAGAAATACCGTAAGATTGGCTTTATTCAATATTGCAGCGGAAGTAGCCTAGCATACAGTAGCGGAACAGGAGGGGAGGGCGAAGGGGGGGGGGGCTATAGCCTCCCCCTATTGATCTGTCAATCAAAATGCAGAATAAGAAAAATACCACGTTTTTAGCTCTTTTGAGACCGTTTTTTTGCGCTGGAATTGACTAAAAAGTGATTTAAAGCATCTTTTGAAACATATATTCAGGAAGGGGGGGCTAATTGTCAAAAATAAAGTCACAAATCAATGAAAACTGTAAAGAATACCCGAAAATAAACAATCAAATTTGATCGCTAATGTAAAAACGCCAAACATACCGGTAGGTTTTATCAACAAATATTTTATAAACTCAGAAATAAGGGGAGGTGGGGGGCTATTCAGTGTTAGTTAATTACCAATCGCTTCTCTCAAATATCTTTCCATCAGCCCCTCCCCCAATTTATTTTTCTTTATAAAATATAGACGAAATAGATTACGCCGCTGCGCCGTGTGAGTTTTATTAAAAAATAGGATTTTATGATTAACCAGCAAGTGAACAAGAGAAGTGAAATGTTATCATTAGCCACTTCCCATTTAGCCCATTAATGCAACCAGTTGAATCATGTTGTGCTGCCAATTTCTTTGCCAGGTTTTAAAAGCAATAGTTTTTATTAAAATAGCTCTAAAATTAAGTTATTTTTGCTGAAAAATGCAAAAAACTTGAGCGCTGAGGGCTCCACCCCTAAACCCCCATGCCTCCGGCAGCTGGGTGCTTAGCCCCCAGAACCCCAGCATCCAGCAGCTGGGGGCTCCACCCCCAGACCCCCTAAACATCCCCCCATCGTGAATTCCTGGCCATGCGCCTGCTAGCATAATTGAACTAGGTTTTGTAGGCCTAGCCTATAGATTGAGAAATAATATTTGGAATTTTATTCAAAAAAAGGCTTATTGCAGTGGAAGTTGCATATTTGAACTCGTTTTTGTAAAATGCACTTGCTGTAGGCCTAGCATATGTAAATCAAGATTTGATACTCGGTTTCATTAAACAAGGTACAACAAACATCGCAGCATTAAATGGTTTTCAGTTTGAGGATAACGTTTGAAACAGATCAGAGATGAACTTGTAATGGAAGGGAAATCAAGTTTACTTGGTCTATGTCTAGTATTAGTTGTTGAATGCAGCTCAATTTTTTTATGATTATCAGGTAGTAACCAATTTGGATGTACCAGAAAATAAAATTAATGGATCAAGACTTGGGTTTTTACACAACAAATTCCTGCCAAAATGCGCTTACCAAATTGGTAACTGTATTGTGATTTGTTGAACTAAAATATCTTTACTGTTTTGGGCAATTTTGATTTGTTGGGAGCCTGTTTTGGTCTTCACTCTGCTACCGGTACCCCAAGGTAAGTTTTAAACAGTTTCGAAGTTCCCAACAAGTAGCAGCAGCCTTCTGTTCTAGCTGCCATCTAATTATCACTTAACAAAGATATTTTAGTTAATATAGGATACCCAATAATTTAAAATTATTTAATTCTGCATTAACTTGCCTATTGCCAAAAGATTATCTGTGTATGAAATCTAGGCTATACTATTAAACTAAGTCTGCAGTATTTAACTGTGTGTGTAATTAGAACTATAAGCCTTGTAAATTTATTTTGCTGAAAGTGGTAACAATACCTATCATCTCTCAAAATACCATATCTCCGGTTGTAGCAAATGAAACTTCTCTTATTAGAACACCTAAAATGACAAGAACCTAGAGGAGAAATCCCAGTAGGTAAAATATTGTTGCTACTAACTAGACCACAACATAACATTTCGAGAGTATTGGTTGCTAGTCAAGTAAAAGCATTGTTATTTTCGTCATGCCAGTATTATGGTAGTAGTGCAGTAGTGCACACTGCACAATGCTGTTAAAGATGCTGTAACTTGATGGTGCTACAATAATTGTAGTCCAAACGCAATATTACAGAAATGGGATTTTAAAACTTGTTACATGCTTCAGCATAATATAGCAAGTGTAATAATAAATTTGGAAAAGTGTGTTTGGATACATACTCTGTACAGTGTATGCCCTAAATAGCGAGTTGATAGGGTTATAATTGGTTAATAACAAGGTTCCTGTTTTGATCGAACCAATTCAACTGACCACCAACATTCGAATTAGTTGGCAGTCTGTTGTTGTGGACTCGTTTTGACCATTCCTAATGCAAGCCTTTGAAATTTAGCATGCAACTTGATGTAAAACTTGATTAATTGAACAGCTCGAACACCTACAATTTTCTTTTAAGACTTAGTTGTCTGTTCCCATTTCTCGCAACCAGGTGGTGCACCAGTGGCATCAACTTCTCTCATTTTCGAAGCACATACGCCAGAGCGATACTCCTGCATGAGTTCAAGAACCTCCGCAATCCTCCCCAAGATAAGCAGACACAACATCATGAAACTTCCCTAAAGATCAAATAAAGTAGGAAAGTTTTGGTATATCAGTTCATTCTTTTATTTAACTATGAAGTTAATTGTGACATGATTAGTTTTGCTGTTCTAAGCCTGATTAATGTTTTGTTTTTGCCTAAAATTTTCCATTGAATCATTTATTGTTCGGCATAATCTGATGCATTAATACCCTTACATGAGGTTTTGCTTTGGTGTTGATGAAAAATTCAATACTATTTTGTCACAAATATTGGCTTTTGCATCACTAAAATTATCATCATATAAAGTGTTCATGAGTTCATAACAGCAGTGATATTTTTGATGACAAAATGGTGTTGATTTTTTTCATGAACACTAGGGCACCCAGATTTTTTGAACTTTTCGCTAATTTTCTTGTATTATGTGACTTTTTTTTATGCAGTTTTAGTTCTGATTCCAAAAATGTGCTTAAAAATATGATCTGATCAACTTCCGGGAAAATATGAGGGGTTGTGATTGTCGTTAGGCAATGTCATTTGGCAAGCACCTAAAAAAGCAGGTTCTTTAATAATTCAATTGTTTAAATCTTTAAACAGCAAAAACATGTTGGCATTGAAACAAGAAAAAAAAAAGTTACATGAATAAATTATGACATGACTATTGACTAATGTCAACCCTAGAATACAATGTTATTTCTTGGGAAGCACAAACTTGAAATTTGTCTTGTCCAACAATACTATTTTCAAAATATAGAGCAAAACCTTTTATTCAATGACCAATCTCCGTGTTACATCCTTAAAACTGTTCAGTGCTCACTTGTGTTTAGCATAATGAAAATCTACCACGCAAATTTAAGGTTGGAAAAAAAACAAATTGAAAATTTATGATAATTTCACAGTCCACAATCTCAAGCTTTAATAAACGATAAATCTTGACTCTTTTTCAAGCATTCTCAAGCTCTTCCAGCTGCCTTGTAAGTGAAAAGCAAAAACTGCTTTCTATTTTTGAAATTCGCAACATTGTTTGAACTCGTTAAATGATAAACAATGCTGCAAAAGGCACGATTAAGCTGGTGAGTGATTTTGCAAGTGTCATTATGACAAACAGAACAAGATGACAGGCTAGAATGCATGTAATTGAAATTCAAAAAATTCACTCTTGAGCCAAAACAGCAATGTTTTTTTAAGATGCTTGTGAAAATTGCTATTTATTGCTTATGGATATTTCTATTTTATATTTTTCCATAACAACTATATCTACAAAAACTCACATTTATGAAAATTATAATTTGTTGTAATTCTGGCCATAAATACAATTGCATAACTTTCACTACAAAATGTGTCATAAATGCTACCTACATTTGTCATGCTTTGCATTAACGCATAAGCTTAATACATCATCTTTCTTTTCAAGAAAGTCACAACCATTTTCAAAAATAATGTTGTAATTTAAAAATTTATGATTCTGCTGGTAACGCATTATTTCATTGACACCAAATTGTCTTTATTAAACATTGTAAATAAAATTTGTAATATTTTCAAGATTTCTGCCAAATTTACAGCTAAAATCACTCATGCGAAGCATTACTTGCGAATTATTTCATTGTGAAACTCTTAAAAATCACTTACGCGTGACATGATTGGAAAGCTATTCCAACAGATTTCCTGACTCTCCATATGTGCAAAGTCGGAGAGTCTTGGTGATATTGACTCAAATTGGGCCGATAGCAGTGCTTTTAAAACTGTAAAAGCAACTTTGCTTTAAAAATCACTCAAGCGTAGCAAAAAATTATTCACAAAATGCTTCATATCTCCCAGCTTATTGGGTCAACTCAAAGACTATTGTTTTGAATTGCACAGAACTAAATGCGCTTGCAACTAAAATCAATCTCAGTATCACAACTAAGGAACAAAAAACGCTATTTAAAATTGTAACCAAAATTGAAAAAGTGGTTAATCAAAACCCCCATATCTTCCCAGAAGTTGATCGGGTCACATTTTTAAGCATATTTTCGAGATCAGCACAAAGTAACTGCGTAAAAAAAAGTCACAAAACACAAGAAAATTAGCAAAAGTTTGAAAATCTGGGCGCCTTAGTGAACACCATAGCAAAGTCCATGTAAAAAGGTTGACTACGACATCAGACCATATCGAATCAAAAAAATGGTGTAAACTTTTTCTCTTTTAAGTATTTTTGTTGATTTATAATTATAAAGCCAGAGCTGATTTGTTTTGTTTTGTTTTTGTTTATAGTATTATTTTCATAGGTTGGCTATGCATTCACATCGTGCAGCAGTGCCCCTTAGCGGTGTTATTAAATCAGACGAGAAACACATTGAAAATAAGAAGCAGGAAACTCCTCACAACGACGAAATGTAAGTTCACCCAGTGCTTCATTTTTGATAGAATAGTGAGGCTGTCTATTAACCCGATCGAAAGTGGCGACCAATAGGTACGTATCAGCATTTACAAGTAACCGCCTGTATGGTGCACTAATAATGTGGTGTCCATTGTTTGGATAGAGTGAAAATGGCTATTGGTTCTCCACCTCCTGTCCACCTGCTTCTGTGTTCTAGCATTTATAATGCACAATGCCAGCTCCAAACAATCCAAGTTCCTGGCAGCTCCAAACAACCTACCGTGGACTGGATGAAATTCAAAACTAAAAAAACTTTTAGACTGTAAAAAAAAACATGACTTGAAACAAGTTTACTTGCCTTATTTTGGCATTTAACATGACATTTTGATGAATTTTTCGATGCGATATTTGGAGTTGAGTATTGAAACAAATTTCTTGAAGTGTTCTTGTTAAAACTTTTTGTATTTGCTGTACTTGGCAATTCACATTCATCTTTATTCGTTGCAGATTTTATAAAGCTCTTCTTGGTGCCATTTCTCCTGACTACCACCTTCACGGGTAGGACTTTCTCCTCCCATCCTCCTCCCAGTCTTCAGAGATGATATCATTGGACGATGGCTCAGGCCCTAGTCATCATGCCGAGGACAGGCATTCATTCAAACATCTATCTCTCGCTGGGGAGACTGACAAAGAAATTCGAAGCCGCAAAAAAGAAAGATTAGGACTTCTAATAGCTTCGTTCTTCTGCTTGGATGACGTTTGTGGCTGAATAACGTCATTAGTTATTGTGTGACGTTATGTAAAGCTGTAAAAGTGATGTCAGCGACATTGCAGCTCTAAGCAAATACTAGGAGGTAGCAAAGAGTTTGGTTGGACGAGAATCGAACCACCGTTTACTGATTCAGTAGCAGACGTTCGTTTTCTCCACGAGTTCGCAGCGTGGCCGAGAGGAGAAAGGCTTCGTTTTTACGGCGAATCGGATCGCATAATCTGGGTTCGACCTGCACCCTGGTCACGTTGTTGCGTTCTTGGATAAGACGCTTTGTAATGATTATCTCTGCTTGGTGGCTTCGAACAAGCAGCAAATTCAGTGGACAAGAATTCGAAGAACTTCACAGGAACATGGGATAACTGGAAGGTTTGAAGCAGATGCGGATTCCTCTAACCACGAAGTACTGATTGCAATAAAATGCACGCGGATCGCCCAATATTTAGGATTTTACGCTCTCCGGTGACAGGAGGATAAAATATGCGTAACAACAACAACTAGACCAATTAATCACATTGACATTGTAAAGCAAATAGTAGATATGAAATAAAATATAAAGAACGTCAATTTTCAGGGCAAAGAGCACATTCATCGTCCCATGAACGTGTTCATGATTTTCAGCAAGCCGCATCACGCCCTGGTGCACCAGTGCCACCCAATCCAGGACAACAGGACAGTCAGCAAAGTATTGGGCGAGTGGTGGTACGCTTTAACCCTACAGAAAAGCAGCAGTATTATGATCTTGCCTCGAAGGAATCGGTCGTCTCATGTTGTTAATTACTGTAGCAGCTATTGATAAGTATGACTGGAATTATGTAGTGCATTGACTTTGATTAAGTGGTTAATAAATTTTACTGATCGAAGAACCGGGTTCGATTTTTACCGAAAATGCTATTTGCATTCGGTATCACGGCAGGATTCATAATTTAAAGGGTTGCAATCCTGCAAAATAAATTTGCAGAGTGTGATTGTGCGGGTCTGCCACCCGTACTTAACTACACTAATTGAAAATTCTGTGAAATTTCAAGCTCTATTAAAATTCATGTGAAGATGGGAACCGGTAGGTGAAACTACAAAAAAGAGAAAGCAAACTAACACAAATTTTGTTAGTCAAAAATGCTCAATACAAAGCCCACCCGGACTGGAAATGGTGCAGCAAGGAGCGGAAAAGGTTCGGAAGTACGTCTAGAGTTCGCAAAGCATCCGAGTCCTCGATCGGCTCGGCTGACTCCGGCCGACTCCCTTCTACTTCAATTGTATCGCCGTCGCATGACGGTAAAAAAATGTTGATGTAGACGCGTTTGTTTAACAGCTGGACAACGCTGTTTTGGATTGCTGGTTAGTTGTTTGAAACCACCAGACCTTCCTTGTGGATGATGGTGCAGTGGAACGATACAATCCCATTAATATACAGGAAAATCGGAGAAAAGTGGTCATTTTCGAGCAAGGCGTGATCACTCCATCGCTACCTTGGCGGCCACTGTTGATGGGTATCTATTAGTTGCCTCTTAACGACCCACTGGGAGGAGAAACTGGTTCTACCCCGTAGAATACTGGCGCTCGCTATTTCGACATTTTAGTTCTCCCCAATAACTATTACTCTTTTTTATGTACACTTTTTGCCATTATTTTTGGTTAGTTTTCGAAAAAAAAATGAACCAGCACCAAAAAACGTGGCCATGAAAATGAACATGTAGAAGAGATATGACGTGTCGTTACATAGTAAGTTCTGCAACGGCAATATTGTCAAGCATGCACCTTTTTATTAGAGCAGCACCAACCAACAACATGCACGGCAGGTACATTTCAAAATATGCGTCTGTGCAGTTCATACAAGTACAAACACCATGCTACCGAGTGCGTTGCTTAGTTCTCAGATCTCTGTGCCTTCATCGCGTACAACTGTCGCATCAATCGCTGTGTCTGTTGTCAGTTATTCGCAACGTAGTGAGCCAACAAATCTGCCATCATTTTCAATCGTAAGTTGTATTTGTATTGTTTATCTCTAAAATGCTTCTTTTTGCCTTTGTTTTTGATTAGCTTTTTCGAAAAGCAACTTGGTTTGTTTCAATGTGTTTTAACCGCAGATTTTGATTTGTCCTTTATTTTAACCCCAGTCATTGAAGTGATGGAATTCAACCGCAATCTAATAGAGACCTATTTACTCGTGTTTGTAGTGATAGAGGCGCTTGTAAAGTTTCAGTTTCAACTCATTTCTAAACTCATTCTTTATTTTATCAGGTATCGGAATTTTTGGTGCCTCATGCGGAAACCAGTGGGGTGCTGCCACTCACCAATTTTACTCCCAGTTTCTCTCAATATGCTATCCCCCAGACCCAGGGGCCCCAAAATCCCCCTGCACGGAAACGATTCCATGAATCAAACACGGGAATCCGTTCCCGAACTCCTTCGCTAGAAATCGACTTGAAATGCCGTGAAAAAGTTAGTTTAAGATTGTTTTGGCTGTAATTTAGCTTGATTGCGTTAATGCACAAATTTCGTTATTAAAATAAGATTTGCAACTTCAAAAATATCGCAGCGGAAATAATTGAACTAATTTAATTGTGATGATTTGAAGTTTTGATGCTAAACGATTAAACAATTCGCACTATGAACGATTAAACAATAGTTGAAGTAAATTGTTAAATGCGCGTGTACGAAATGTAAATCGAGATTTGACAGCGAGTTTCATTAAACGAGGTCGAACAAACATCGCGGCATAAAATGGTTTTCCATTTAAGCATAATGTATAAAGCAAATGAACTAGTGATAGAAGGGAAATCATGTTTACTTGGTCCATGAACGGTACTTGTTGTCGAATGCCGCTCATTTTTTTAATGATTTTCAGATTTTTACCGATTTGAGTATATCAGAAGATGAAATTGATGGATCAAGACCTGAGCTTCCACGCGACAAATTCCTGCCAAAAAGCGCTTACCAAGTCAGTCACTGTAATTTTGATTTGTTGAACTAAAGATATCTTTACTGTTTTTGGCAATTTCAATTTGTTGGGCGCCCGTTTTTATCTTCACCCAACCACGATACACCTAAGCTAAATTTTGGACTAGTAGCACGATATGCTTTATTTCTCGAGCATATATTACTAATCACCATGCTTGTAGCAAACTTTGTGATTGATAAACTACTAATTTCATTTTTATAAAAGAAATCGCAGTCAATGTTGGTGAAAAATGTGAAGTTTTAATCTTCAATCTTTGACTACTTGCCATTGTAGACATTCGATGCTAAATCCGCTATATATCGAGGTACCACTCTCTCATTTGGGTTTAAAAAAATTAATCACGAAAAACAAAAAAATTATGCTGTTAAAAAGTAGTTACACAATCCTAAAAGTTAGTTTTTCAATAGTTATTCATGGCTTATAAATTAACTTAAGGTTCATGACTACGTGCTTATCCACGTAAATGTTTTCTGATATCAGATTCATTCTGGTCGTCAAAACTGGTTGTAAGTTTATTCATGTAGGCGAAGACTGGGAACAGAATTTTGTCACAGAATTGTGTTGTGCTGTCATCGAATGATGTAAATGAAGCTTACAAGCATCGAAATCCGATCAAACCAGTAAACAATGTTTCACCCAGCCCTATTGTAAGCAACGTAATCTCGGAGCGGAAAGAACCAAGTCCGTTTCAACCATAGTTGTAAGTCGGGACGGGCTTTTCGGTTCGGGTTCGGGCCTAAAGTTGACAAAAAATTCGGGCTTAATGCGGGTCTGAGACGTACTTTTTGTCTTAAGCGCACAAAAATATAATCAGAATAACTTGGCAACATTGCTGAATTTTTCAGACCTAACTTAACTTTCGGGTTTTTTCAGGCGTGATTTGGGCTTGAAATTAGCTTTCGGGTTCGAGCCGGGTTCGTGCTGGGTTCGGGCTTGAACTAGTCGGCCCATTTACAACTCTGGTTTCAACTCACTGATAAGTTTCACAGTTAAACACTGACGATGAATTATTGATTGAATAGGTTAATGCTGTGTAGGCTGACCGTTTGGTTAAGCGGCAACGCGTTCGTCTCCAGAGTGGGAGGTCTGAGGTTCAAATCTCGGACCGATTAAATCTGACACAGTGTTGCCAACGGCTCGCTTTTGCGGCGGTATTTCTTCGAAAGGAGCTGTGCTGCCAGCAGGCGCAATAACATGGAGATGGACCCAACCAACTCGTTACATGCTTCGGCGTGATACAGCGAGTATATTGAAAGATTTTGATTTTGTTAATGCTGTGTAAATTGGCGCTTTCAAAAAGTGCGCTTGGTGATTTTTTGAAGCCTTATTAGCCATAATTCGCTAAAAGATCTTGAGAAGATTTCAACTGGCTGTGGAGATGTACTTAAAACCTCACACTATTTAACCCGTTTCTTACCAATGTTCCCATTTGGAAACATAGTTTTAAATTTCATTTTCTGTGACTGCTAAGTTATATAAGGGTTTAGAACTAAGTTGGATAGTTTTTTGGGTTTAAGAAATTAATTTCTATAGTTTTGCTTGGCAATTCTGACGAAATTTTACAAAAAAATTGGACTTTGAAACGTGATGAAAACAGGAGGTTTAAGGTTGCACGATTTGGTGAGATATAGAACTAAGGGTGAAAAATGTTTTAAATGCTAAGACTATGTTTTGCACACTTTGATAACGACATGACTTCACAAAATCGTTTTCTTTGTAATTATTAGCAAGTTACTGTTAGAAAATTAGTTTCGAACTTACTTGTTCCCATTTGGGAACATTGGCGGTTTCACAGCACGCAAGTTATGCTGCATGTAGTTTTACGAGAAGAGTGTGTAACAATCCAGAATAGACTGCTTTTTATAAATTTTCAGAATTATGACTTAGTGTAGTTTGGTCACGCTACTGTACGTATTGTTTAGATAAGAGTAAACTAGAAGAATTACTTATTGTGCTGTACTAGAAAGCCCATTACTGCAACGACCGACGCTCTCGTAGACTGTTCCTTTGTTTTTACTTGGCCATTTTCAAACTAACGAGTGCAAAGTTTTAGACTTTTGCTTATTACTCAAGAACGGTTTGGTCTAGCCACATGAAATTGCGACAGCAGTTTGAAGTTAACGAGTTGTATGTTTGTACCAAATGTCGAGGCAATAAATTACCTCACTTAGACTTTAGGACTTAAAAACCAACCCAAAAGTTTGGCGTTGAAAGCGGTCACATTCAAAAAAGGCTCAAATACGGAAAAAATATTTCACATTTTTATGTGTTTTAAAATACCCTTTTATCCCAACCAATTTGGCCGCAATGAGGTTTTTTTTTCCTTTTTTTTCTTCTAAATCTTGTACGCTCTTCTCCTAAACCACAAAACATAGAAATCTAATTTTAGTGCAAAGTTGTTGAGCTGCAAACGCAACTGGTCTCCCGAAATTTTTTGGAGCCACTCAAGCGGGAATTCTCCCAAAAATGGGGCCCCAAAAAATTAATTTTTTGAACGGCTCAAGCTTGGGCGCCAGTTATTTTATGTCAGTAGATGTTTGACGTATATTTTAGCATAGTTTGAGGCTACCACCTTCCCGGAGAACCCCACATGGACCCCCCAAAAATCAATTTTTGAACGGCTTAAGTTATGGTGCCGTTTTTTTTTTGTAATATCCGCAAATACTTAACAGACAAATATTTTGACTTAGTTTGTGGGTACCCCCAACGTTCTCTCTAATTTTTTGTAGTCTGTGCGTGAAAAAGGTCTGCGCACTTTTCTTGAAATGACTAATATTTGTAATACTTGTGAAATAACTTATGTGTGACAATGTGTCTGTTCAACAATATGTCTGTGCGCAGTAAATTTATGCGTGTGCGCAATCACTGAAAGCTGTGAGCGAGCGCACAGCTTAGAGGGAGCACTGAGTACCACCCCCAGGAACCCCTCCAAATCAAGGACGTAGCCAGGGGGGCCGGCGGGAAAGTGCCCTTCCAAAATTTTACTTTGCCCCCCCAAATAATTTTGGTTGAACCTTATTTTTACAAAATTTCATGCATTTCTGGCTAAATACATTACTCTGCCCCCCCCCAAATTTTTCCTTCCCACCCAAAATTCCGTTTTGGCTACGTGCCTGCCCTAATGGATCCCAAAAATCAAGTTTTTGAACGGCTTACCTAAGGTGCCATTTTGTTTGTTACATCAGCACATACTTAGCAGACAAATATTTTGATGGGGTGGGACATTTTCCCGAATCCACCTCCCAAGGAAGATGCAAGGTGTGCCAGGAAAACACTCGCATCATGTGCATAAAATGCAACAAGCGTTTGCGCAGATCAAACGCTGCCATGTGATGGGAAATGTACCATGAAGCTGATTGCTCTGATTGTTTTGTGTCGAAATAAACAACTTTGAATTGGTTTCAACAGTTTGTGCTGAAAACCGCCAATGTTCCCATTTGAGAACATAGTCATATCTCGTAAACGATAAATATTTTTAGCATAATTTTTTTTGGTTTCTTATCCAACTAAATTCACGCATTTTTGTGAAGTTTTGTCGCAATTTGACAATCACAACATATAGCGGTAAGATACGGGTTAAAACGCGCTCAAAATTGTGGACAGTTCGATTTCTATTGAAGCAGTCACTTCGCCGTAACAGATGGTTGTATTTCAGATGTCGGTTGTAGGCCTACACCGTACAGCATAAAGTAAAATGAGCGACCGATTGAGAATGGTTTCTAAAAATAGCAAAAACCCGGCTATAGGAGCTGAAGGGTTAAAATTCTGGACCAGAAGCAATACGACTCAAACTTAACTTACCAAAAGTGGAAGAAGAAAAACTACAAAACAATCAAAGAGGGACGAGATGCTGACATGTACACATAAATTCGTAACTATATCAAGGGGGTTGAGAAATCAAAAGAAATAACAAACTTGCTGGTTTTAATGAGGCGAAACATCACGTGTTAGCAGCAATAAAAAGGGTAGCTATGCCCAGCTCGACTAGAAGCAGACAAGGAAGGTTCGTTATCTGCTGCAGCTGATATGACGTAACATTCACAGAACATTAAATAAAAGCTAAAAATTTCGACAGGATGTTTCATAGTTTTAACTCTTCTAGAGGGTATCTGCATGCTGGAATTGTGTTGAAACTTACGATACTATTTTCGGTTTTAAATTTATGGTCCGGGAATGATAAGTCATTTATTAGGTTGGTTACTGTAGGTTACTTTTTACCTGGAACAGGAAAATGATTAATACAGTAGGTCTTTAAGTCGAGTTACCACCTATCCAACTGTCGACTAGGTACGTTGAAAGCTTTAAGTCAAGTAAAGAAGAAGATTTTAAAAGTCTTTAAAATCGACCGGCTTGGAAAGTGAGCTTGCTTTACCTGTTTAGTTGCACTCGCTTTTTTGCTGGGCCAAGCAATCCTTTGGGATCTGATTCACATGTGATGCATGATACCGTCGTTGTTGATCCTTAATATGATGAGAAAAACAACCAGCAAAAATTTGCTCCGTAACTAGTCGCGTGCTGTCATCATCAATAGCTTTGTGCTTTTATTGTCATCAGTCCAGGCTGTCAAGTGTGTCATTATTTCATTTTTTTCATTTTTTTTTTCAATTTCGTTATTTTTCATTGTTTTGGACCCGTTGTCATTATTTCATTATTTTCTAAATATATTTCATTATTTTCTAAATAATCTACTGATATTTTTTGAGTTCACTAGATAATTGCAATAACTTGTGAATCATTACAAGAAGACTTTTTTTTGGTGATCACCTAAAAAAATCTTTTAAAACTACATGAAGTCGTTTTGGAGTTTACTTTAAAAATTTTGCAAATACTACATGAAGACCTGAAGACCTTTTTTGACTGGTTTTTAGTTTATTCTTTTGGATTTATACTTGAAAATGGTCAATAATTGCACTTGAAAATTGTCAATATTTATTCTTGAAAATAGTCATTATTTTATGTTCAGCAGTCATTTTTTATTCATTTTTCTATTCAAAGACTTGACTGCCTGTCAGTCGCGTGCTTCCTAGTATGGTCATATTTATATTTTCTATTAAAAATTACTTAATGATGCCAAGTCTTCAAATTTTGATTTGTCTGATGAGTTCAAATTTGTTCAGACCCGTAGAGTTGGTTGGTAGACCTAGTGTTTGTGTTGGATTGCGGTTTACTGAGGAGATAAATTTCTGCCACCTTTGCTTCTTGATTGGAGAAAGAAGTTAGATGATTAACGCTCCTTTTTGTTAAGGAAATGTTTTCAAACGCTTATCTTCTCAATCTTATAGCGCCCTTGTAAAAGAGACGACACTACCGCTTCCGATTGGTTTACCGCAAACATTGCTGCAACAACAAGAATTTATCAGTGCAGGTAAACTGAATTTGTGTTGAATTCGGTCAATGACGGTTGTTTTTTAGCACCGCTTGATGTATTGCCAACGAGCCACCATTAACTTTCAAAGTGCCTTTTGGTTTGAAGGATTTTAAAATTGTTTTTTTCAATTTACTAGTATCATAAATTTGCATAATTTTTAGGTTTTGCCACTCACGGTAACACTCTGGTTTCTATTTCTGCCAATCTAAATAAGAAATCAAACTTTGTTCCCGGGCGACCGTCTTTTGCTCCACCTACAACTGTGCCCTATCCTGGACTGATTCCAGTTTCGGCGGAATCCGCTATCCAACAATCAATGCTACCTGCATCGATGCCGATAACGACTACACCATTAGTGCATGGTTCCTATTGCAAACCAGCCACTACCATACCAGTTGATTTCAACATATCTCACCCAGCAATGCCAAATATGTTTTTTTCTTTAGCACCTTTCGGAACAGAAGCGGGAAATTTGCCACTAATCAAACAATTGCTTAAGATATTTGATTTTTATTTTATGCTTTCTATACATTATTACAAAAAGAAAATATAAAACGCTTTTAGGTCATGTAGTGACTAGTTTTATTGCAGCTTTTGGTTGAGTTGGCGGTTTTTAATTGGCAGACTAAAGAATAATACCCGGAGGACTTTTAGTGAAGCTGCCACCTGCTCACCTGTTTTACCACTCACGTTTGAGGCTACTCGCTGTCTCGCATTGCTGAACGTCAAGCAGAGAGGCGGAGAATACTTTTTTTTTTGCTTCACTCAACCAGGAATCGAACATCAATCTACTGCTGCTGCAGCAGACGATTTATCCACTCAACTTTTAATCAGTTGGCGCTGAACTTTAATTACAAAACCTGTAACTGCGCAAAGTGTTCTTCACAATAAATTTGAAGTGCTTGATTTTACCTGGCTGCGAATCGAACCCGAGTTTTTACTTTAACTAAGCTTTGAATTTTTCAGGATGCAATTTCCGGCAACGTTCCCGGGGTGTCGCGTGGACGCAGCTCCCTCCGAACAAGTTGCATCCGATGCTGAGAAAGCACCGTCAATCCAACCCCAGCTGAACTATGTGTTACCTCCTGTTATGATCCCGTCAAGCAAGTTTGCGTTCGAACCAGTGCATTAAGTAAGCGATGTGGTTGTAGAAATGTTTTTGTGCCACGTTTTTTTTTCGAATAATTTTGTAAAAAAAGAAGCGACTTTGTAAACGTACCTGAAAAAGTTACCCTAATCTTATGCCTTATTGATTTTATTTTGCCAAACGAGTAGATTGTAGACCAACAACTTTATGTACTTATCACTGCCACAGCGATCTGCAGAGCAGAGTGCAGCTAATTGAGTGTGGGTCTGCCCGGTCAGACCAGCAACTTTTTTGTTAATGAAATTGGATGAGGTCTTAGATGAGATGCTTCGTTTTAGGTACACACGGAGCTGCCATTGGCGGCAAAGGTTTGCCTGCGAGTGCCTATGTCTTAAGTTCATATACGTAAGTTATTTCGTTATTTTCACTCTATTTGTATGCGATCAGTGGTCGAGTGTATAGAGCGTCTGCTACTGAATCGGTAGACTCGCCTTCGACTTCCGGTCGTGTCAAATCAAAGACTAAAAATTGCAATTTACAGTATCCCTACTTGACGTTGAGCAATAACAAGAGACAGTGTGAAGCATCCACCGTGAGTTGTGGGCAGGTGGGCAGGTGGCAGCTTGACGCGAAGACCGAAAGGTTTCTTCGCTGTCTCCAAGGCAACTTGGTAAATAAAGATGTAATTACAATTCATACGAGTATGAGGCAGTTGGTTTTATGCTGTAGCTACAGAGGCAGTATAAACAATGTGCAAAACTTTGACGATCATTTCAGTTGATCAAAACTAAACTGGTGCAATGTTTCGCGTAGTTAGTTCATTTGCTATCAACTGAAAGTGAACTCATACGAGTGTAAATTTTTAGATCTACAAACTTGCCCTAAAACTTGGCAACTGGCCAGGAAAAGCAAGGAAGAAGCTTCGGACTTTTGTCAATGACTGCCATTGAATTACTCGGACAAGCACATGCCTTACAGAATGACTCCAGCAATAACTCAACCAACTCCAATCGGACTCAAGAGCTGAGAGGGGACGGAAATGGGTCACGACCCCATTCTTCGGAACGAAAACCAATCCCTTCTTCAGATTTAGTTGACCCTCAACGAATGAGAGATTTTTAGGTAAAAAGCCGAACTAAATTTCCAGATTCGACTGCTGATGCTGCAACGACGCTTCCTGGCGCCTCCAAACGGTACCAGCCGAATCAAAAGCCTGATCGCCTGGTGGTGCCTCCAGGACAATTTGTATTGCCGGAGAAAGTTCTAAGCGGCACCGTTTTGACGACTTCGCGAATCTGTCCTTTTGCGCGAGCATCCATTCCAACTCGGTTTTGTACATGAGCGAATCCTTTCAAGGGAAACCAGTTTTAATTGGCAATCTTTACGTCATGCCAAGCGTTACGTCACTCAAAGAAGGTATAAAGATTGTGTCATCGTTGCCACAGCAACCTGTTGTAACAACAACGCAATTTTACACTATATACGGGGCCTGTTAGCTTTTTAAAATTCAAAACTTTCTAGATCAAGTGTTAAGACTATTTCATGATTGGACAATTGAACAAAAAATGCATTTTGTTAGTTTAGAGAGTACACACTCTGTGCACATCTTGTAAAGGCGCAGCAGAACACTTTATCATTGCAAAAGCGATTCTTTAACTGCGTAACAACGTTACTAATGAGGATTCTGCTAAAGTACGGTTGCCTGCAGTTGAGTTGTTTGTCTCAGCGTTAATTATTTTGAAAGTACATTTAACTAGGGCGTTTTAAACCATTTTTTTTGTTTCATAAAAACAGCATTATGTCAAAACTACCGTGTTTTTTATATATTTTTCCAGAAACAGCAAACAAACGCAGCGGATTGCCTAGCAACGTCGTCATAGCATCAGTAAACCATTCTGGTCGAAGTGTGGTAACCACAGCAACATCGATGACCTCATACTATTCTGCCAAGACTACATCAGTATCTTCTTCAGGCTTTAAAATTATAGCGTCTGTAGTAACCGTGCCCGTTTAATCCTAATCTTATACTTCAAATGCTCTTCCTGTGCAGGAAAGAAGTTCATAAGTATTCCAACAAAAATACCATGATGGTAATTAAAAATGCATAAAATTGCTGGCGCCTCTATTTTAAAATCTAGAAAATTGAAGATTACAGATCGTTTAAGTTTTCCATCCGCGTTTTAAAAATGCCGTCTATTGTTGTTTGAAGGGTTGTTGTTGCGACCTTCTTAAATGAGTGCATTTTTGTGCAATTTTCGATCTGCTAAATTTGATTGTGTTTGTCCAGTACTATCACTAACCTCTTCTTGGTCGGGCGTAAGATTTGTAAATAATTTGTTGTTTTGTGTCTGTTGTTTTGCGCCACTTTTGTAAGCCGCAGCTCTAGTTAATTCCCATTTGTGATTCAAAGATCCAACCCCTTTTTGCCAGACGAAAGCGATTTATTGAACCCATTAATTTACAAAATCTGGTATCTTGAATGAGTTAACTTGTATTTGTAAAATTAAATTATTTTTGAAAATTTGGGCTCTTTGTCAATATTTTCTACTTTTTCATGAAATTTGCAGAGCAGCAGCTCAAAATGAAGCCGCCACACATCAATTTTTTCCACCACCTGCTTTGCTTTGCTCGATAAAGTGGTAACGCCCCGGCCAATTTTGAATGCAATTAATCCTTTTATTGAGCGCATAATGGAAAATTATTAACCTAACACACTTACGTTATTTATGACAGGCGTTCGCTGGAAATCGAGTACCTAATTCCATCGTAACTGCGCCAAGAAAGCCGTTGCAACAAGTTCAAATGCCCCTTTCTGCAAACGCGCCAGAGAACAAAGCAGAAGAGAGCAGAAAAACAAAAAAAAAACAAGCACCGCAACTTCAAAGCAAGAGGAGGTATGATGTGTTTTGCTGTATAAGTCAGTTTTAACGTTTGTGCAGTGCTAAGTAGGAAACTTGAGGTTTTCATTATTCAGCTCAAATGTCATGCTAAACACAAATTTTAAAGAAAATAATGCAACTTTTATGATGGCAATGTGGCGTCATTTTTTTTATTAATCTCAAAAATTTACATTTGCTCCAAATCCATCTGATTTAAGTTCAAAACTAATTCTCAGAAACTTACATTTGCTCTAAATTCAGCTGATTTAAGCTCGAAACTGACTCGATTTAAAATTTAAGTTCTTAATTTTCAGTTAAAAAGCAGTTCAAAATCAGTTAAAAATGCTTAGGCGTTTTGGATAGCATTACGCCAATAATCGGTAAAAATGTAAAGAACAATATTAGAGATATAGTGCAATTAAAGAATTGAATTTGCGTGGAAGGCAGTAGGTTTTATTAACTATTATTACCAGCAGGTGCAGTGCGCAGTGCTCCCGCCTTCTACGACGAGTAGTTTTTCTATTTTAAAACTGAATTCTGTGCCAGCAAAATTTCCTACGAGGCGATGCCAAAGCCTCGTGCAGCTAAAATTAGACACAGAAGTTCCTAAAAACAAAAAGTAAGAAAGTTAAGAGAACTTTTAGTGTCACTTAGTTAGCAGCTGTACGCTTTATTAATGTACTAGATTGGTATACTCAAAATGTGGGAATAGCAATGGTAGTGCTACTTTCAATTCAATTAGTTTCGTTTTAAACTCGAATAAATGTTCTGTCAAACCACTTGATATTTCAAAAAAATAAAATGAAAATTGCTCTGTAAATTTGGTGAATATACTCTGAGAATTTGATAAAAGTACAATAAGAATGGGGTAAAAATGCATTGAAAATTGGTAAATACTTTACCTTGGCCAAGAATGCTGTATAATTTGTTTAAACGGCCATATAACAGCTTCGCATGTTTTTAGGAACAAGAGTTGTTCTCCAACTGTTGTACCCTCTCAGTTAAACCTTGTTTCAGAAGGCAGCAAGGTTGTTGACGAAACTCTCCTTCCTAAACTCGTGATGTCGGAGCCGCCTGGTTGTAGCAAAGCGGCTGAAAAAAATGCTGACATGAAGAAATCAGATCTCACAAGAGACAAGGTAAATTTGGATGCCTAATTTCAAATTTATTTTATTCGATAATTAATAGTAACCTGGATATGGCTGCAATATCATTCAGTCTTCCGTTTAAGCTGTTACCTGTCGACTATACACTTTCGCGTCTCCTATGCTGAACGTCGAGTAAAGAAGCTGTTCAATTATAAAAAAAGCTCATTGCAAAATCGTAGTTTTGATTCGGCTGGAAATCGAACGCGACTTCACCGATTTCATGTTTTTTTGTCGGCCTTCTATGACTTCACGTGGAGAATGCTACAATCAGCAATCCTAGATGGACACTAAACTCCAGACCTTGTCCTTTATGTCCAACCTTTGTCGTTTTCAACTCTAGTATGTGGTTGTTACTAAGGTCTAGACTGTAACAACGTTAAAACTAGCACCACAACTATATACATTGTTGGGTTGTCTTATGCCTCTCGCTTTATAACCTTTAGCTCGTTTAACCACCACCGTTTGAAGTAGTAAAAAATTTACAAACGTTTAGCTAATGGTGGACAATATTGTAACTTAAAAGAAACTCACATTTATTTATCTAACTTGGCAAATTGATTTTTCAGGATTCTGAACCAATTTAACTTCAAGGCCAAGTTCAGTTAGTTGCCGTAGTTTAAACCAGAGTTAATTCAGACGCCTGGCACCCGAAGGAACTGTCCACCACGCCTGACGTTGTACTGCAAAGTTACAGAAAAAAAAAAAACGAATTCGACAGGTAAGAAAAAAGATCCCGAAAATAATGTCAAGGTTTGAGGAAAGCTCTGTAAGCTTGTACCGAATACAATATATCTATTCGATAATATAATACACCAAGTTGCGGGGTTTAAGTGTTTGATCGTTTTACACAGTTCACGTGAACTAAAGTCTTTAATAACATTTTGTCGGTTTAGATTTTGTTTTTCTAAAATCGCTTTTAATACAGGGCTAATTCTAGCATTGATTGTATTTTGCAGACTCTCTCATTACTCCGAATTCACCTTTGTTTTAACGGAAACAGCGCTGCAAAGAAAGTCTTGGTTGATCAAGGTCCAAATGACAGAAATTTCCACGCTCGCATTGATAACCGGAGTTTTTTTAAGAGGCGCTAACGAACGAAATACTCGCTAATGGCAAGAGGTTATTTTTACGCGTGCATCTGACGCTTTGCGAGCTGTTTATCGTCATTTTTGCTCGCTGAGTAGCTTCGATCGGTAAATACACGTCACTTTTTTCTCGCCAAATTAACGAGGATTTTGAAGCACTCGTTAAGCGTACGAGACATTTTTTTTGGTCAGAAATTTAATGGCAAAATGTTGAAAACTCTACCTAAAACGAATTTTTGTTGAAAATTACTTAACAATGGTCTTTATGTTTGCTATTGAACTGCTAAGAAGAAAGCGAATTGGATTGAGAACCGTTCGCTGTATCGACCGATAAAAAAAATATTGAGTAGCGCCAGTTGACAAAAATAGCAATACACTCTTTTTATAAACACAATTTTCTAAGAACATGAAACTCGTTTTTGCTCAAAATTTAGGAACAAATTAAAAACAATGCTAGCCTCGTCAGCAAAATAAAGGAAAAAGCAAACGAAAAAAAATTAAAGAAAAGACACTAAATTTTGTACTGATTCGAAAAGGTAAAATTTTAGTGATTTTCATGTGTTTGCAAGCAAATTTATAACTATTCCAAGCTTATAGAGCGCTGTTTGATATTTTTTTTTCGCAGTCCTTCGAAAAAAAGCTTGTTTTTTTCAACTTGAACGACAGACAAAAAAAAATTTACGATTCTGCAAAGCAGGAAAAAAGCCTTTACTCAGGCGAAGAGAATAGGAAATTAAATACTGTTGCAAATATGGTCGCTAAAATTTACATCAATGCCTAAAAAATTTAAAAAAAATCAAGAGCAAATGAGGCTGAAAATCGGCAAGAATTACAAACGGCCAGTATCAACTCTAGAGTTACTGGTTCTAAAAAGAACAGTGTTCTTCGATTTGCGTAAAAGTACGAGCCTCTTACCCACAAAGTGTACTTCGTCTTGTTCTCTTGTAAATATTTTGAAACCTATTGTTGTTGTTAACATAAACGTATACTGACCAACGACCTCAAGAGCGCTTCACGTTATTTAAACTATTGTGGTGTGGTAAAAGTTGTTCTTTTTTTTACATTGATCCAAAATATAATTAAACTTTCTCGTTTGTAAAGTAATTATTATCATTGGATGATTTTGCAAGCTTAGAATCAGTGCAGTCGCCAGAGCAAACGAAGTCAGCAGCACTAGCCGAAAATAGGAGGGGCACCAAAATAGACTGAATTTTTGCTTACAAAAACTGATCTTCAGATCTTGCACCGCAACAAATTGTGCACAAATTTCAAAAATTCTGTGTCATGTTTAAAAAAGAGAAACCTCTAAGGTCGGCAGCGTTCCTTAGCTCGTTTCGTCTGCGGCCCGTAATCGTTTGAAACATCTATCTGCAGCAGTGAATGCTACCAGACGCGCAATCAGGATTTTGCTAAGGGGGGTGAACCAAAAGTAAATTCTCTTCTTTTGCATAAAAATTGTCTAATTTAGGCAACGTGCTAAACAAACTGATGTAACTCAAGTGTGTCCCAGACCGGGACTTGGGAGGCGGCGCCCACAGCTGCTGGGCAATTTTTGTAAATTTGCAGCAAAAAATAGCAACTTTAACGCCATATTAATCACATTTCGCACTTTTTGAAGCTATAGGAATAACTAAATTGCTAAAATTCAGAAGTCATTTGAAAAAGACAAATTAGCCTCTTCAGTCCATCCTCTTACTTTAGCTCAAGTCTAAAATACGTATAAACGCTCGTATTTTGAGGCTAAATTTTATAGGTAACTCGGCTAAAGGGGCTTAAGCCTCTTCACCCTGGTGCCCCATTGACTGCAACCTAAAAATCTTATTGAGCTGTAAAAATCAAAAACAGGTCTTAGAAAAAAAAAATTTTTACGTATTGTTCATACCGTAATGACTAATGGAGTACCGGTAACAACTCTGCAGGCTTATATCTTTCTTCCGCAACTCATCCGTGACGGCATGTTAATGCGTTAATGAGGCGGGTTATTGCGTCACATCTATGTGCAGCAGTTGAATGCCAGCAACTTTGCAAAGAATTTAGAAACTTCATATGAGAATTATATTTGAACGTTGTTATTTCTTTTTCTATCATTATCTGTTGTCTTGTCGTTACTTAATGTTTGGATAACAGTATTATAAGTTAATTGAAATGTAGGTGCACAAGCAGTGATTAGGGGGGCACGAAGCGACGGTACTGCTTAGAATACTAACGCATGGCCCTTAGCATCTTTTTCCATAACAATGGCAGTACATAACGTAATGCAGAAGCAGTACGCTTGAACGCATTATTTTGCAGAAATGCATCTGACGTCACAATAAGCTATTGTTACGTGCTAACGCAACATCTCGTAAATAAACTCGAGCGAGCATTTTTAACGAGTGTTAGGCGAGACGGTTGGGAAATAGCAGTTTTTCTACAAAGTTTTTTGTTCGTTAACGTCTTCTAGCGAGCGAAAATGGTCTTTACGAGCTCGCTAACTTGTTCTGTCATGTGGGCCCTGGGCCCTTGAACTCCTCCCTCCGCCTTCTCCCATCGCAGCTCCTTCCTTAACTCCGCGGCACTTTCTCGTTGTGAGAGAGATGTTTTTACGTTCGAAAATGGCGACACCACTGGGCGAAAAGGTACACTAATAGCGGTCCTGTTAACATCATCCTTGTTATTGCCTTACTTGGGAATCGTTATGTGAAACATTTCAACATATGTAATGAGAAACGTCTTTCTAAGTCACCAAACACGGCACTGTAAAATGGCGTAAAGGGTCTTTTGAAAATAGCTGGTACCTTTACCAGGTACTGGTGAATTTGGTGACGAAGCAATCCGAACGTTTCCGAAATTTTCTCAACATTAATCGGAAATAATCGTCATGTTATTACACCGGAATCGGACACTTGGAGCCTGACGATTCGAAGAGCATGCATCGCCAATCAAAGTAGGCTGCTGGTCATGCAGCTGTTTGAAGAGCACGGACTATTCCCTAACAGTGAGTATAAGAGCGATTGTTAAACATTTCAGCAATGAAATAGATTTTTGAAAAAGTGTTACTTGTGCTGTATTGCTTGAACTATTCAGGGCACAGACAGTATTTGCTACTGCAAATGTTTATTGCAGTTGTTGTGTCTGTGTTTTTTTATTTCTTTATCATACTCCTGCTGCCGCAATGGCGCCAGGCGTGTAGAAATTTTGGGGGAGGGCATTTATGAGGCAGGACCAAACTCGCAGTTGAATATATGGAAATTCGTACTGAGTTATCCTTTCAATCACCGTTTGTGCGACAAAAGTTTTAGACATTGCTCTTTTCCGCTCGTAGTCTGAATTTTAAGAAACATTTCAAACTTAGATTTCTTCTCTTTACCAGCAAAAATATCGTTATCAAACAAAAAAACTTGGTGTTACAATTTGCAGTTCTGGCTATACCTTATGCTGTTTTTGTACAATTTGTTGAAAGGTAATGGTGCATTGAACCAATTCTGGTAATTTTTTGAAGGAGACGTTTGTTGCTTTTTACCAGGTCAAACCACAGCGGAGTTTCAAAACAAGAATGCCTCTCTCTTTCTAAACAAGAATTGTCTGCAATTGAAGAATAGAGAGGTGAAATAGTTGAAAGAAATCTGGTAGTCTGTTGACAACCAACGAAATTGCTAATTTCCTGAAAGAAGCATGATTGCACAGTGCGCCCTCAAATCCGTCGAAAAAAGTGATACCATTTTGCTCATTTGGACGTCGAGAAGCCGGAGTCTTCCAGAATAAAAATCGGTTTGCTGTTGAATATAAACTGATAAATGCTTAACGAATATAAACTGAACGAAACTTGTCCGAGAAGTCGATGGTTTGTTGGGTTATTATAGATTTTGCTGCATTATTTCCGTTGCTTTTGGCAATGAAATTTTTGATGTTTTGGTTCGTCAAAAAATGATGCAACATGCAAAGGAACTGCAAGCGAGTGCCACAAGCTGAATAACGCGGGATAAACTGTGGCAAACTAGATCAAGTGGATTATGTTTCTTTCTGTGGTGACTAGGTACTGCAAGTTTTTTGTTCGTACGAAATCTTACCTGTGCTGGTTGGCAAAATGTTTGGGTTGTCCTGACGAAATTTTTTGAGGATGACAAAACTAACCTTATTTTGGCTGTGACATCTGGCAAGGTGATCTATTAACATTTTGCCATCGTTTCAAGGGGCTGTGCAGAAGAAATAGGAAATTGTGAACAGAGGTTGAGACTATGTTGGCTAATTATGTGCTTACCGATTGTAGGGACAGCTTTCCGTAATGTGATTTTTGACAAAACCTTGAAGTGGCTCAAATTTTGGGCCTCGGTGGAAAGCCTCTGCAAGCCGCAATCCTGCTGTAAGACTGAGGAGTACCAAACTGTATGAACAGCTAGTGTCAAGACTATGGACCGTTTAGCTGAAGGTGCTTCGCTAGGGTATTAGCTGTTGGTTGCTTTGACCGAGGCCTTATCTCGGTTGTAAATGAGATAATACGCATTTTTGCAAAGAGGGTTTTTTGCGTGTATTTTTATAAATTGGTGGTCTATTTTCGCAATGTGGGTGTTTTTGTGTAAATCTTAATTGCGGCTTTTTTTTTTTTTCAAGTAGGTGTGAAATGCTTTGTGTAGATTAATACGTTGTTTACAACGAGAACGCTTTTTCGCTTCCATTTTTTTTTTTTGGCCACAATTTTTTGGTTCTTATTATTTTTGTTCAGGATTGTACATCGGCCAACTTTGTCTGTGATGAAGGACTCGATTACTAGAGCATATACTCGAGCGTAAACCCGGCTTAAAGTGAAAATGTTGGAGGCTAAGTAATAAACACAGAACATTTCGAACCTGGTTTACCCAAGGCTTATAGTCATGAGCGTATTCTTTGTTAATTTTAACTAAAAATTTGGTCCACCAAATATGCTGTCCGATCATCAAAGTTCTTGTCTCCTCAGGAAGTTTTCTCGCCATTTCTACCCTACCCACGTTTGGAGAGAGCACCGTGAGGCGGCGGACGTTGATGGGGTCGCCACTGAGGTACTCCGCCCTAGTCTCCTCCTTCAGAAAGGTCGGGGATTCTGGTAGCAGCACAGGCATACAAAACGTCAAATGGTTTAAACTTCAAATATACAAAGGCTACATTTTCCGTCGAGTGTCGATCGGGCCTTATAAGTAATATTTTCATTCCGACTTATGCCTATTTGCAGATTCTCAATCCTCAAGTGTGACTGAAACATTAAAAGTCCAATCCGGGTCATCCTTGAACTATTTATTGTATCGACAAATTTTCACTTGAGCCTAGTTTGAGGTCTGGTATATCCTCGTAATTCGGTCCTGAAATATCGTTCATATTGTGGCCACAGAATAGTATTCTACAGTATGCGATTGTACGATTGCCAGTATTTCTATATAGGGCAATTTAGCACCAAAATATTGTTTTTTGTTTGGCCCATTAATTTCCCACAAATCGGAAATATCTTTAAAAACGTATAGTGTTTGATTGGCATTTCCGTTTTCACCAGTTATGATTTTTTTACAGATTTTAAGCATTCAAATTAATTTGGCTTTTAATTTCTAATCAGGTTCATTTTTTATGTTTCAATAGACTATAATTTTTCAGAATATTAAACGCATAAGTTTTAGTTCTTACTATTATTGATCAATGTTTTTCTGTGTAAAGCAATCGTTAACATCACGTGATCTGGATACGTCTTTGTCAAGTTGTCGAGAGAGAATTTAAGCTCTAAAATATCTTTGGGGCTCAATCGTTAAAGCATTAAGATAAGAATTTTTTTTTCAAGACTGCTGTATACCGAAATTAGCACAAAAACTTAAATCAGTTTGCTTTGAAATTTACATATGGCAGGTCTGCTACAATCATCGTGCTGGTTAAGTGTGCTGTTACTCATGGCTTTGTCATTTTTATGGATTACGATTGTTCGGCCAAAAGTCTTCAAATTAGCTTTGCGAATTCCAATTTCGACTACATTCTCATTTTTGCGTTTTAAAGTGCTTCTTTGCTGGAAAAGTTCTTTCGTGGGTAATTTTTCCCGAAATTTAAGCGTCAATGCACTTACGTTTTCCCTCATCTACACGCCCACCCCCACCTTTCCTCATCTACCCGCCCACCCCCACTTTCCTTCTGCGGCTGAAATTATTTTGTGATTCCACCAAACAATACATTTAGATGTTGAAATATATAATAGGCAAATTGGAATCTTCATTTATGATGGTGGCCCATTAGAGACGTTTTGCTTGCCTCAAACGGACGAGTTCGTTTGATTAATATTTAAAAGCTTAACAAAAATTCTCCGTTAATAATATGATTGTGATGTTTTGACGTTTGCGGGGCCGTAGTTTTAATGTTTAGTCGTTTGCATACTTTTTGGCCAAAAGGCTGCCAGCGCGTAAGCCAAGGGAAGAGCCACCAGAATGGCAACTACAGTTACGTAGCAAAATAATGTACTTCAATACAAGCAATGCGTAAAAGTTGTATGTCCAAATCCTAAGGGAGATCAAGTTTTTCTCATTGCTTGTTGAAGTAGTCGCCGTTTTGGTGGCTCTTCCTAGGCTTCTGCGCTGGTAGCTTTTAGTTATGAAAAAAAAACAAAAACGTTTTAGTAAAACCAAACCCTACTGCTTAAATGACAGCAGAAGCGTTTCAAAATAAAACATTGTGATGATGTCTCGCTGGAGAGTTTTTGTAATTTTACTACGTAACTTAATGCACCAAAAATTTGTCACGTCGTGGTGTTGGTTGGTGAAATGTCACTAGTGGTTCACAACCATAAGTTCATTGACTACTCAGCTTTTATCACAATCTCGAAAAGTCTTTATTATGATTCTCATTATGACGTGTGGAATGAAATTCGTTGTCAGAAATTCCCGTATAGTTGGCTCCTGCTTTTGTTTTTCCGTTTCTCTCTCAGCCTCCCATATTTCCCAGGTGTACGATATTCAAATTTGCAAAGAGGTTATTGTCCATTTATGTTCGATCAGTCTCCATTGTGTTTTTGCTTTTCGATATTTTAATGATTAACAAGCAACTGTAGAAGTTGGATGCAGTGTGATAATATCCGTGAGGATTAAGAGATGCAGAAAAGAATGGGACACCGCATTTTGACCAGAAACTTCAAATAACATCTTTTCCAGTGCAAATACTGTTTTGTGTAGATCCAGGCGCATGGCCAGAAATCTGCTATGAGGAGACTGTTAAGGGGATCTGGAGGCGAAGCGCCCAGCCGCCGCAGCTTGGGTTCTGGGGGAAAAGTTTCAGCCCCCGGATGGATGAAGGTCTTTGGTCTTGGGCGGAGCCCCAGCGCATGAAAATTTTGTATTTTTTTTTTTTTTGGCAAAAATACTTAATTTTAAGGCCTATTTTAATAAAAATTCATTCTATTAAAATGTATAGAAATTAGCAGTGCAAAAACATGATTAAACTAGTTGCATAAATGGGCTATGTGGGAGGTACTGTAGTTATAGCCAGAATTTTAGTTTTCTTATTTACAAACTGGTATTAATAAAATCCTATGCCGGTAGTCAGTGGTGTGGAGTAACAAAATACTTTTACTTGAGTAGATTACTCAAGTTCATCAGCCTGGTCGAGTTTTCTCTAGGCAGTTTTTTAGTTAGTTGTCTTTTTCTCGGCTGGCAACTCTTGCGTCGCAGGTGAGACCAGCACAGCGACTGGAGCCATACCTTTTGTCTACATATGCGAGTGCGATCAGGTTAATTTTGGCAAAAACCAGTTCAAGATGGTTTTAGTTTCACGTTCGTTGTTTGGTTCTGCCCTTCACCGCATACTGGCGTAGATACTTACTCTATTAGAAGTAAATCATGAAAGAAACAATCAGAGATAAAAATTTGCCGAAAATGCGTCTCATGATTACTTAACGTTTCTATTCCTAAATTCTACAAAGTGAGCCAAAAATTACACATCATAAACATATGCAATAAACATTATTGTACGATATTGTAATACATTGCGCAATGTAATTACGAAGTGCTTCGATTTGACGATCAATTTCTTCCCAGTAGAGAACCACCCATCAGGGGTGCTAAAACCCGGGGGGGATAGCGGGATATATCCCCCCCAATAATTTGACTGCATCCCTCGCAATAATTTGACTACGGTCTACATCTGCATCCCCCCCAACAACTTGACTCTGGTTTGCATCTGAATCGCTTAATTGAATTTGGTTTGCATCACTTAAATTCGAGGAAAAAAAGTCTTCCAATTTTGGTGTAGACCTTGTTTTTTTGTTTTTTTTTGGTCTTCACTTGAATTCGGGAAAAAAACTCTTAAAATTTTGGTGAAGACCTTTTTTTTTGGTTTTCATTTAATTTGCTTACCTGAAAACATCGTGGTTGAGGTTCACCCCACTCAATGTTGAAAATGGGGTAAAATTGCAAATTATCCCCCCCAATGCTCAACAAAGATCGGCACCCCCACCACCCAAACTATCTAAACGGGCTATCTGCAATAATTTTGTGTGATTTAGTGACGTAATGTTTATCAGGCTTCTGCCTGCCTTCACATATTGTGAAATAAATTAAATTTAAAAAATCCACAACAACTTCAATAATTTAATCCAAAAAAGTTTATTGCAGAATATACTAAAAGTGCTTTGATACAAATTTTTGGCCCACCCTGTGGATACACCGTTAAGACTATTATACGCTGTTAAGACAAGTCCACAGTGTTTTTTGATTTTAGCATAATTCAACAATGATAGTGAATGCGTATTTGAGAAGATTTTATGAAATGATTCCATGTAAATTCTGCTTGGCATGATTTTTAAATCTTGAAGTTTTGCTGTTGATGCTCTTTTTGATTAATTGTCTTGAATATAATAACTAAAAAGTAGCAAAAATTAATAAATTATGATTTTTTGAGAGAATGCGGGGTTAAAAGAACAAGCGCTATGTGGCAGTGATGTAAAAATAGTCGACCAGTTGTAATATGTCGATTGAACATTTTGTTTATTTTGCTTAAATACTTTCATAAATACTTGTACTTGAGTATTTTTCAAACAACTACTTTTTCACTTTAACTCAAGTACTTTTTTGGTCTGTACTTTGTATTTTACTTCACGTAGTTTTTTTGTCAGTGAGAAACTTTTACTTGATCACAATTTGAGTACTTTTTACACCACTGCCGGTAGTTCAATAAAACTCCCGAAGAGTACCTAACTATTTCGTCTACATTTTATCGAGAAAGATATAATTAGGGAATCTAATGTAAAGAAGTTTGACAGAAATGATTGGCAAGTGACTAATACTAAATACCCCCCTCGATTTCTTAGCTTATATTGTTTTTGATGAAACCCTTGTTAAGCATTTTTCATTAAGCGATCAAATTTGAATGCCAAAATCTGGCCATTTTTAACAGTTTTTTCTGATTTATGAGTTTTGTTTTTGACAAATCATCCCCCTCTCCATTAATTAAACGTTTCAAAATATGCTTTAAATCATTTTTAAGTCTATTCCGATGCAAAAGACAGTCTCAGAAGTGCTATAAACGTGACAGTTTCTTATTCTTCATTTTGGTCGGCAGGCCAGTAGGGGAAAAGTGCTGAAGCCCCCCTCCCCTGGCTAACCTACCATGTAGATGACATCTTTTGCTGTAGAAGTTTGAACTAATAGGAAGCGTGGAATGGCGTAATTTGTACGAAATGAAATATTAAATGCAAAGGAAAAAAAACGTGAAAAACGCGAGTTCGGCCGAAATTTGCAAGCTTGCTGTCAGTAGCGTTTATGTTGTTTGCAGTTTAGTAAAAACAATAATCTTGTTATTAAATAATTTTAAAAAACACACAAAATCTTAGAATATTCAAACTTTGTTTTTGCATCGCAAGACTTATAGCAGCTGTGCTTATGCAAAAGAAAAAAAAAACGTGAAAAACGCGAGTTCGGCCGAAATTTGCAAGCGTGCTATCAATAGCGTTTATGTTGTTTGCAATTTAATAAAAACACTAATCTTGTTATTAAATAATTTTAAAAAACACACAAAATTTTAGAATATTCAAACTTTGTTTTTGCGCCGCAAGACTTATAGCAGCTGTGCTTTTTTAAGATTCGGAGTTAAAAGTGAGAATTTTAACCACGTCATGCAGTTTAATAGCGTCAGAGTGACCAAATCTCAGATTTCTATGCAACTTCCCGTAAAGACCAAAAAAATGCGTTTAAACCCCATCGTCGAGCTAGAATCATGTTATGGTCAAAAAAAAACTAAGCAATCAGTGCGGCGTTTGAAATATAATGGAATGCACCTGTAATTCATTAAAAAACAAAGTTTTGAACGGTTATAGCCACTTCCTTTAGTTTTGAGTAAACAAGAACCGAAATTAATTAAAAACATTAGATTAATAAATTCAAAATATTTTAAACTCTGATAATTAAAAAAAGTTAGGACATTTATTCAGTTACGTCAGAATATTTCTAGTTTCGAATAAAGAAAAAAAAGTGTGCTGTTGATATCAGGATTCAAAAAACTGCTCCATAACCAAAGATAAGATTAGACAAATCACCGCAGATTAAAGCTGTGCTAAAGCTTTTTACATCACGCCGGTAAGCAAGAATACTTTCGTGGAAATTTTTAATTTGACAAAATATTTTTTTTACCAACATTCTTTTTTTATTTTGACGTAACTTCTTTGTGTGTGTTTTTCGTTCAGTGTTTTTGAAGACGGTTGTGAAAACGTATTTCGGTAACACTCAACAAATATCAATTATTTCATTATTTTACATGGACTTAGGCAGTGGTGGCTATTTAAATGCTGCAAGAACCGCTTCTCTCAGAAAGTTTGGAAAAATTGCCGGTGTTCTACTACAAAGTTGTTTTCTGTAACGGCAGGCCCCTGACTAGAAGTTCTCACGTATCACATTTTGCTCAAAAAAGCGGTGGAAATAAAAAAAAAGATTTGGCTGTTGTGGGAGTATTTGGTGACAATTTCACAATTCTGTATTTCAGAATTCTGCTCTGCTCAATGTGAAAACTTCTTTAAAATAGAGGCACCGTGAAGAGGTGTAACTAGGATTTGCTAATGGAGAGATTTGACCCCAACCTGAAAGTTGTTTGCAGCATCTTGCTAACAGCACCTGATGGCAATTTTTTATTTTGCTTTAGAGAAAAATTAGCTACTTTAATATTTCACAGCTTGCGGATGGCATCTCCTACGTTTGTATAACCATTTGAATAAATTAATTGCTAAGATTTTAATGTCCATTGACATAATTAAATTACTTAGCCCTATTCAACCCCCTTTACTTCCTGGCCAAGATCACGGTGAATTTAAAGGAACGCATTCTTTAGTTAGATATTCCTAGTGACTTGAGGAAGAGGGGGAGCTTTAGCCACACCCCTCTTTGTGCTGGTTACGCCGCTGAAGACATGATCAAAAAGCTGAAACTTATCCTAGGTTAATTACTCTATAACAATAATTATACCATGTCATTTTAAAATTTTTCAAACAGCTATTTCATTGTCACGTAGCTTTTTAATTTTGTTTATAGCTCACCTCTTTTCTACGCAGAAAGCAAAAAGTAAAAGAAGCAATTTTATCAGCAGCTTCTCTAAACTTAACAACTGGTTCGCGCATTCGGTGCGAACCGGTTCGAACCGGCTGAATAGCACCACTGGATGCAGATCGTATGATTGAACTTGTTAGACAGGAAATATCAGTATTAACGTAAATGTCCGTGAGTGTGTGTGTTTTTATCAACATTAACGTTAGAATTCATTCATCAATTCACTTTTTTATTTTCGACCACCACAACAATTAATAGCGAATGCATGATATCGTGCTGAGGATATTGAAAACCAAACAAACCATTTTTATGTGCATGGTTGCTACACCTGTCACACCAGTTGAAGTATGGACAATGTTGGCTTGATCAATCACAGTCATCAACATACTCATGCAGGCACACAAGATGTAGTAAATCTAACGACTGGAGTAGTTGTTCGAATAACTGATAAAGAGTCAAGAGAGCGGGGTAGGTTAGGCATGTTTTTAAAAAGGTTAGGCATTGTTACGTAGGTGGTCAATGGGTGGCGCAACCCGCCCAAAAACTACCTTTAGCTCAACGGAGCAAGGTGAGGAAAGAAAAACCACCCAGAAACTGAAATTTCATCGGGTAAGGAAACCGTTTGAAGTGACAACTGGTCATAGTATCACCACAATAACAGTTTTGTAATCAATACATTCAACATACAGCAATAGCTGGTACAAAGAAAAAGTTTGAAATTTTAAAAATATTGGATATTCAAAAATTAGAAGTTAGCTGTTTCCTTTACAAATTTTTTCCAATAATATGCTCCAGCAATGTTTCACTGAATCATTTAAGTTAAACTCTACAGTGCACCAGCGTCAAACCAGAAAGTGTAACTAACGATATCCACGTCCATTGATGAAAAAAGTAATCTGTCGCCAATCAATTCTTTACAATGGAGCAAAAACCTGGAATAATATCCCAGTTGAAATTCGTTCTTCTCACAGTTTAACAAGCCTTGCAGTAAATTAAAGAAATATCTCATTAGCAAATACTGACTCCCTTCCACCAAAGCTCTGAACGTTACACAGTTTAAGATCACGACAGATTAGCTATTTCTTTTGTTTTTTCTTTGTTTTGCCTTGTTTTCTGTTTGTTTTTTTATGCTGATGCATTTTTTCGATTATTGTTTTTAAGTCGCAATTCCCACGTTTCACCTCTATTTTTAGAGGTGTTTTTAAGTCACCTGCTTGGATTTCTCATTAGAACAGTGACAAAGCGCATCAAGTAGATATGTATTATTTATCTTTAGGTCATAACCTAATTTTAAACTCCGTCTAAATCGGCGTTCTCTTTGCACTTTGATCGGCGTGAAGCAAAAACTAAATGAGTTTGAGTGCTATCCGACGCAGTGTTTTTGAACTTTTCAACCTGGAACCATAGACTTTTTATTTACAGTAGTAGACTAGAAACAAACGCGCGGAGAAAACGAGAAGAGCGTTGAAGAAAAAAGTTTGCTTTTGTTGCGAAAATTTTTAGCGGCCACCCGTGTTCGACCAATTTGATTGGACATATTTTTAAAACGAGTGATCCAAAAAATAAGATAAACACTAAAAATAAATAAAAGTAAATCACTCATTCTTAGAACAAAATAAAAGAACCACAAAAATAAAAAATAAAAGAACCGTATTTTACAACAAGTGATCCGTGAAGCAAAAAGGCAAAACTGTCTGTTTCCAGTCTAAGAATTAGGAGTCTATGCTGGTACCACCTCTACTTCATCTTTCAAAATCTGACATATGCAGACGTAATAGCCAGTGGCGCAAAACCCTAAATAGCGGTAGGGGCACGCCCCCGACAGTTTTAGGCAAGGGGGACAACAATGCTGTTGCTCCCTTAACTTTGATGGGGAAAAGCTTCTCTGAAAAAAAAGTTTAAGAGTTTAATTTCAGTTCAGTTTTCACTGTAAGTAATGGGATTTAGACCTCCGAATTTGCAGAGATAATATAACGGGGGAGACGATCCACTTTTCCAAATACTGTATTTTGTACTAATATTTTTGCGAGCATTTCAAAAAAACATTGATTATATCCGTATTACTTTGGAGCAATTAAAGGAATTAAGTGAGATTTAGCGCCTTTTGGGCTTAGTCAAGTTACTTTAAAAATTCGCTTCTAGATCGTAGCAATTTATGCTTACACTTCATAATATGGCTTTCAAATTAAAAACGTGCTGAATGTGAACCAAATGGTGTTGAAATCGAACCCCCTTTAGTCTCAGCAGCTGGGAGCTTCATCCCCCAAACCCGGTTGTGTTACGTTTAAGACAATGGCGCAACCAGGGGAATAATAGGGTTTCTGCCCCTTTAGCCAAGTCACTTAAACAATTTTACTGCAAAAATACAAGCGTTTCAGTGTGTTTTGGACTTGACCTCTAACTGAGAGTGGAAGGCTGAAAGGGGCTGGGCAATTTAGTTCTTTGAACTGGCTTCCGAATCGTAGCAGTCTATTTCATTTAAATAGCTCTATAAACGTGCGAAATATGATTTAAATGACGTTAAAATGGTTATATATTTTTGAAAAAGAGAAAACAACGTCGGTTAACAAGTATATTAACGATCACAACAGTACAGGAATTACATAGGTAAGCATGTGAGACCGGTTTCGTTCTTGCTCAAGAAACTCATCTCGCTGAAGAACAAAAACAGCTTGAGACATTGACGAGAAAACCAAACTAAACAATGCAGCGACGGAGAACAAAGCTTGCGATTTGACAATATGCATAGGCATTGCATCAAGCGAGTGTTCCTTGTCAAAAAAATCGCCAAAGTTCCCCGCTCAGAGATATGATATCTTTGGTACCCTTGTGATTCCCTTTGTGGTTTTATGTAGTTCTTGACAGACTACTAAAGGTCCCTATGGCTTTATGTTCTTTTGCGAAGAAACACTCGCTTGACGTGATGCCTATGCATAATGTTAATTAGCAAATCCCCACGTGGTTCCGGTAAGGTTACTTTCTTTTGGGGCAAATTTTTTGCCAGAAGGGCTGTTTTTGCCTGGGGGGGGGGGGGGGGGGGCACAACGAAGTCTTTGGGTGTAAAACTTGGATCTTGCTTTTAAATTTGAGATCAAAAGCTAAATAAAAAAAAAAACAGAAAAAAGTTTTTTGTCGCAAAATCTTAAGCTACTACATGACGTTCACTTGATTTAACCTGCTTTTTTGTCCTAGAAAAAAAAAACTTTGCTCACTTTTGGGGAGCACAAGCAGCGATTTGGGGGCACAGCCTCGAAATGCCAGCATGCAGCACTGGGACTGTTACTTTCTTTTGGACTACAATCATCGCTTAGGGCACATTTATCGCTTGGGATGCACAAGCAATGAATTGAGAGGGGACACGGCCTCAAAATGCCTCCCCCTCCCTGGCGGCGGGCGTGTATAGTAGGCTTAGTCGCTGTAGTAGACGTAGTAGACTTGATAGGCATGGTAGATGTAGTAGGCTTAGTAGATATGGTAATCTAGTACAGAAGGCATAGTCGGCAAGGTAGGCATAGCCTAGCATAGGATAATAAAACCCCTACCCTACTATGCCTGCTAGAAAAACCGGTGTTTCATTTTGTTTACATTGCTTTTACCATCGAGTAAGCAATGTCTGCTGAACAATAGATTTTGCAATTGGCTGCTGGAAGTGGTACCAGAAGCTTATTACAAACAGATTGACAAATTTTTGTCTAAGTAATGCCACGTAGCACTGAGCAAGAAATAGCAGCCTTTAGTGGATAATAATTTAGAATTGCTGAGTGATATCGCATTGAAAGCACTTTTTGCAAAGTGCCTTGAAAACCAGCTTAAAAAAACTCCGATGCTTTAGAATTCAGAAAACGTTCATGGTTACAGTATTTATTGGTCACTGGTCGGAAAATTGCTCTCACTATGTTTGTGGCATATGTTCAACACCATTTGCCAAGCATGCGTCAAATCGGAGAAGAACTGGTGTATGTTTTGAAAGCTTTTTACTAACAAGTGGCTGTGGGGTCAAATGACCCCTTTGGGTTTTTTATTTCTAGAAAAGAGATGCCTCACTTTTTTATTGCTTTTGTTCTCCCCAATCATTTTGGGCTGACGCCGCCTTTGGGAGCAATAGTTTTTTTAGGCTAGCAAAAGCCTTTAGTTAGCAGAGCTTGGTTTTTTTAAGCAAAATAAATATCTTACGCGGAAAAAATACAATGTAGCCTATGCTTTTTACAAACGGGTTTGATTAAGGCTCTGCTGTTTAACCCCATTTTACACCTAACCCTAGAAGACCCAAAGGGGTCAATTGACCCTTTTTGCTTTGTTTTTTTTTAATAAACAAAGCATGCTTAACATAGCAGGTTGAAATTTTTTGACTTGTATTTATCAGAGGTGGAGTCCAGGACACAAGGCTCGAGGCCAAGGACACAAAAAAATCCGAGGTCAAGGCCAAGGAAAGGAATGCTCAAGGACACAGCCGCAAGTGTAGTTCTCCAAACCAAAAAATCGGTCTTCAAAAAAGTTTTTGAGGCAATCACCAATTTATAGGCGTTGCCAGAATTTTTAATTGGGGAGGCCTAAACCACAAATCACATGCAATGACGTCATCCAAAATTCGCCTGTTGGCACTTAACCAGGATTTTGCAAAGAGAGAGGGCTAAAACAAATATAGTTGAAAAGTGCAAATACGGAACTTTGGAGACGTTTTGAGAAAGCCAGTATTACTTAAACGTATCACAGACGGGGAATTTAAAGGCGAAGCCTCCAGCTGTTGGGCGATTTTTTGTAATTTTTTGGAAAATAAAGCTATTTTAATACCATTGAATCACATTTTGCACAACTTTAGAGCCATTTAAAACCACTAGATTTTTAACATTTGAAAGCCAATTAAAATAATTAAATTATTTAATCCTTCTTCTAGTTGCAATTTAAGTCCAAAACACGTTTAACATTTTGCATTTTGGTGTTTAAGTTTAATTGGCACATACGTGATTTGTTCCAGGTAGGGGGAAGTAAGGTGCATTGTCTCGTGCAAAATTTTAGCAGTAAATGAAAACTCACTCGAAGATTTTCCTTAGCGATTTTTGCTTTGTCATGAAAATAATCAGTTATAGAAGAGCATGTTAGCCTTGGGGCCCAGGTCCCCTCAATTGATGTTCAACGATTTGTTCAATCAGCATTTTCCGTGGCTAATTTTTTTTTTAAAGTATTTTGTGCGTAAAAACTGGCGCGGTGGAGGTGAATTAATGGATTGTTATTGAAAAATAGTACAATAGATGGTTACGTTGCTAAGCAAAGTAATCATGTTATTGCCGGGCAGGATTTACATGCTGGGCCCCTGGCACTTTGGAGATTTTCGCAACATCTTGCTGCCAAATGTACGTGAAGACCACAAAAAGTCTTGAGATTTGAGCACAGGACCCTTTGCTGGTACTGCACCATATTGTGGTAATATCGGCCTTGGTTAATGCATTGCGATCATGAAAAGGCTAGATGTGATCCAGAGATAGCAACTTTTAGGACGAAAACTATCCATTTCGTTTTCGTCCAGGTTTACGTTTAATAGTTTTCGTCCAGGTTTACGTTTAAGTTGGCAGGCAAAAATTGATTTGAGGGATCCCGGGGCCCCTGGTCTTCAATATTATTGTTCGCTACTAGTGTAAGTGAAAAATGCTAAAAAGAAACTGAAGCTGAAGAAACAATTAGCTTTTTGTCACATTCTTGTCATTGGTAAATTTTCAATGAAGGGGAGGTCAGCTTGGCTAAGCCTATATGTTCCAATTGCGGAAAAAAAAGGTATTTGCAAATTTTCCGCGAGTTTTCTGGCGTTTTCCAACAAAATTTCAACGGTTCAAAAAATAGTGCTGTTCTCGAGCCGAGGACAGGGCAATTTTTGAGGATCTAAGGCTTCGAGGCCAAGGACTTGAGGCTTCGAGGCCAAGGCCAAGGACTTAAAAATGTGTCCTCGAGGACTTCCTCGAGGCCAAGGACGTTCTCGAGGACTCCACCTCTGGTATTTATCTTGGTTATAACACACCTCAAATAAGTTACAAAAAAATTGGACAAAAATTTCGTGCAATTTTTTGCAGTTATACGCGAAAACCCAAAGGGGTCATTTGACCCCACAGCCACTTGTTAGTAAAAAGCTTTCAAAACATACACCAGTTCTTCTCCGATTTGACGCATGCTTGGCAAATGGTGTTGAACATATGCCACAAACATAGTGAGAGCAATTTTCCGACCAGTGACCAATAAATACTGTAACCATGAACGTTTTCTGAATTCTAAAGCATCGGAGTTTTTTTAAGCTGGTTTTCAAGGCACTTTGCAAAAAGTGCTTTCAATGCGATATCACTCAGCAATTCTAAATTATTATCCACTAAAGGCTGCTATTTCTTGCTCAGTGCTACGTGGCATTACTTAGACAAAAATTTGTCAATCTGTTTGTAATAAGCTTCTGGTACCACTTCCAGCAGCCAATTGCAAAATCTATTGTTCAGCAGACATTGCTTACTCGATGGTAAAAGCAATGTAAACAAAATGAAACACCGGTTTTTCTAGCAGGCATAGTAGGGTAGGGGTTTTATTATCCTATGCTAGGCTATGCCTACCTTGCCGACTATGCCTTCTGTACTAGATTACCATATCTACTAAGCCTACTACATCTACCATGCCTATCAAGTCTACTACGTCTACTACAGCGACTAAGCCTACTATACACGCCCGCCGCCAGGGAGGGGGAGGCATTTTGAGGCCGTGTCCCCTCTCAATTCATTGCTTGTGCATCCCAAGCGATAAATGTGCCCTAAGCGATGATTGTAGTCCAAAAGAAAGTAACAGTCCCAGTGCTGCATGCTGGCATTTCGAGGCTGTGCCCCCAAATCGCTGCTTGTGCTCCCCAAAAGTGAGCAAAGTTTTTTTTTTCTAGGACAAAAAAGCAGGTTAAATCAAGTGAACGTCATGTAGTAGCTTAAGATTTTGCGACAAAAAACTTTTTTCTGTTTTTTTTTTTATTTAGCTTTTGATCTCAAATTTAAAAGCAAGATCCAAGTTTTACACCCAAAGACTTCGTTGTGCCCCCCCCCCCCCCCCCCCCAGGCAAAAACAGCCCTTCTGGCAAAAAATTTGCCCCAAAAGAAAGTAACCTTACCGGAACCACGTGGGGATTTGCTAATTAACATTATGCATAGGCATCACGTCAAGCGAGTGTTTCTTCGCAAAAGAACATAAAGCCATAGGGACCTTTAGTAGTCTGTCAAGAACTACATAAAACCACAAAGGGAATCACAAGGGTACCAAAGATATCATATCTCTGAGCGGGGAACTTTGGCGATTTTTTTGACAAGGAACACTCGCTTGATGCAATGCCTATGCATATTGTCAAATCGCAAGCTTTGTTCTCCGTCGCTGCATTGTTTAGTTTGGTTTTCTCGTCAATGTCTCAAGCTGTTTTTGTTCTTCAGCGAGATGAGTTTCTTGAGCAAGAACGAAACCGGTCTCACATGCTTACCTATGTAATTCCTGTACTGTTGTGATCGTTAATATACTTGTTAACCGACGTTGTTTTCTCTTTTTCAAAAATATATAACCATTTTAACGTCATTTAAATCATATTTCGCACGTTTATAGAGCTATTTAAATGAAATAGACTGCTACGATTCGGAAGCCAGTTCAAAGAACTAAATTGCCCAGCCCCTTTCAGCCTTCCACTCTCAGTTAGAGGTCAAGTCCAAAACACACTGAAACGCTTGTATTTTTGCAGTAAAATTGTTTAAGTGACTTGGCTAAAGGGGCAGAAACCCTATTATTCCCCTGGTTGCGCCATTGTCTTAAACGTAACACAACCGGGTTTGGGGGATGAAGCTCCCAGCTGCTGAGACTAAAGGGGGTTCGATTTCAACACCATTTGGTTCACATTCAGCACGTTTTTAATTTGAAAGCCATATTATGAAGTGTAAGCATAAATTGCTACGATCTAGAAGCGAATTTTTAAAGTAACTTGACTAAGCCCAAAAGGCGCTAAATCTCACTTAATTCCTTTAATTGCTCCAAAGTAATACGGATATAATCAATGTTTTTTTGAAATGCTCGCAAAAATATTAGTACAAAATACAGTATTTGGAAAAGTGGATCGTCTCCCCCGTTATATTATCTCTGCAAATTCGGAGGTCTAAATCCCATTACTTACAGTGAAAACTGAACTGAAATTAAACTCTTAAACTTTTTTTTCAGAGAAGCTTTTCCCCATCAAAGTTAAGGGAGCAACAGCATTGTTGTCCCCCTTGCCTAAAACTGTCGGGGGCGTGCCCCTACCGCTATTTAGGGTTTTGCGCCACTGGCTATTACGTCTGCATATGTCAGATTTTGAAAGATGAAGTAGAGGTGGTACCAGCATAGACTCCTAATTCTTAGACTGGAAACAGACAGTTTTGCCTTTTTGCTTCACGGATCACTTGTTGTAAAATACGGTTCTTTTATTTTTTATTTTTGTGGTTCTTTTATTTTGTTCTAAGAATGAGTGATTTACTTTTATTTATTTTTAGTGTTTATCTTATTTTTTGGATCACTCGTTTTAAAAATATGTCCAATCAAATTGGTCGAACACGGGTGGCCGCTAAAAATTTTCGCAACAAAAGCAAACTTTTTTCTTCAACGCTCTTCTCGTTTTCTCCGCGCGTTTGTTTCTAGTCTACTACTGTAAATAAAAAGTCTATGGTTCCAGGTTGAAAAGTTCAAAAACACTGCGTCGGATAGCACTCAAACTCATTTAGTTTTTGCT
>CAWYPQ010000112.1:0-25203 GCA_963965965.1 Trididemnum nubilum
ATAAATGCCAAATATTGTACGGACCGTTCCTGGTACGCGGAGAATTCGCTACCGGTCCGTATACTTTTCCAGGTTAAATACTTTAAAATAAATGTGTATCATCTTGTGATGAAATAAGTTTAAAGGAACTACTACAGTTTAAAGGAACTACTTAGTTTAAAGGTACTGTTTAAAGGAACTACTACAATGATTCAGCTTTGCTACAGCAACAATGCAAGTATACCATCAATTAACAGCGAGCATTTGAATTTACTGCCGTTTCCCATTGCAGCAGACTTACATTTTTATTGCTAAACACTTGTGTTTTGGAAAGTCGGTCGGCGAAAAATGTTCCATTTTTAACCGGTCCACGTTGTAAAAAAGGTTGCCGACCTCTGGCGTAAGTATATATTCATGCATTATATGCAAAGTACTTTGTCTAGTGCATAGTAAACGCTTAAGTTGAAATAGTATTATGTGTTTTCAACTTTGTGTTTGACAACATGTCACAACGAATTTTCGATAGCTAAGAGCCTGAAAAGGTTAACCTCATATGAAGATCATAAGGTCTTGGTTTATAGCCCGCTTCAGCTTCACAAGCTCTTCAATTGAACGAAACGATCTTAAATTTGTTGTTATCAACTAAACTTGCAAAATACTGGTCGCAAAATACATATAACTTCAATATTGAAATAAATGGCTAGTAGCTCACAAAGGCATACTGATGGTAGTTGTAGCGCCTGAAAGAAATGACTATCTCGAGCAAAAGAGAAAAAAGAGAAGAAATAAAGTTATACAAAACAAAATCAACAAACAAAAAACAAAAAAAATGCTCATCAGACAAAATTGGTACCTTCATCAAAAATCTTACTTCAAAAATAGTTTATAATCATAATCCTAAAATTTACGGCATTGTGTAATATTGGTGCTTTGTCACTAACGGTAAAGCTTTACAAATTTATAATAAAAGATTGCTAAATTATAACAGAATTATAAAATAAAAGATATAATATAACAGAACAAAAATAGCTAAATTATTACTTTATAATTATAAATTATAAAGTATAAATTATAATTTATACAAATTATAAATTATAAAGTAAGCTTTGATTTTATCATTTAGTGGGTAAAGGACCAATTTAAATACTCTAGCATGATTGATTAAAAAGTTACAGACACTTGTACTGTACTTGTTATCACAATTGTTTACGAAATACAAGTGCCAAAGAACTCTTTAGGGCAGACGGTTGCGATTAAAATATTTTAAACTACATTTAATTTTATTCAATTCAAAAATACTGTAAACGGATAAACAAAACCCAGTCATAAACACACACAATAAAACACAATAATGGAAGAAGAATCTGCAAAGAACTTTTTGGTGAACGAGTCACGTCGTGGCCACAGAGACAACAAACAGCCACCCATCATTTTCTTTACGTAAGCTGCAAGGAGTGTCATTACCTTTCATGTCAATTTTGCATCTAAGTTAGACTAAGTTTTAAATTGGTTTTAATCATTACTTAAATTGTAAAATTTTGAATGGGGGGACGCTTTTGCAGCCTTGACCAAACGCATTTGGCATGCGAAAGTACTTTAGTGAAGATTACGTAATTCCGTCGCCGAAATTGAATGAACACCAAAAAATAAGGTCTTTGCCGGAAGTTTGAAGTGTTTTTTCGCCAAAATTAGGTGAAGACTAAAAAAAAAGGTCTTCGCCGGAAATTGAAGTAGTTTTTTGCCAAAATTAGGTAAATAATTAAGTCTTTTTCGTTTGATCATCCAGCGCTTATATATCTATGGGGGGACACCTAAATCTTGATGGGGGGGCGTTAAATCTCGATGGGGGGACGCTAATTTTCAATGGGGGAAGCGTCCCCCCGCGTTCCCCCTACAATTTAAGTACTGGTTTTAATCAACTGTCGATTGGAATGCAGGTCATCAAACTCACGCGCTTGTCACTCGCACAGGGATCATCGAAACCGTATTGTGACAGTTCAAATTTCAGTGCAGCCAGTCAAGCGGCAGTCATAAAATGATGCGATCTCAGTAGCTTTCATATCATGGCAGAAACAGAACACCACAAGCTGCATCAGTCTTCGTTAATTAGGAAAAAATTAGTGGTCTAACGCCTGTCCTGCGTTGAAGGATTGCCGCCACTTCCAAGCCAGTTTATGTCTCAGTTTGTTGCGGTTATACTGAGTTTGATTCCCATCCATGGTCCATTTTTCTGATTACCGAAGCCTAATCCAGTTTGTGACCTATCAAGGTTATTATTTTCTCAATTTAGTCTTACATAGCGATAACGAAGACTTAAAACAAAAATCTTCTATTTTTGCAATTACCCTTAAGGGCAGACTGCTCAGCGCCAAAAAGATATATAAAATTTACTACATAACACAGAACACGTCAAAAATAAAAAATTCAAAATTCAAAACCCTACAGTATGTTTCACCCGTAATCGGGATCATCAGGGGTATCTTATTCAAATAGAATATAATTGGGAGAATCTTATTCTATTTGAATAAGATATTCCTGATGATCCCAATTACGAGTGAAACAGACTGTAGGGTTTTAAATTTTAAATTTTTATTTTTGACGTGTTCTGTGTTATGTTGTGATAATCGCTCTGGCCTACGCTGTAGAGCACTTTTTTGAATCGGTTGAATTCAAACTCCACTCATTATATAAATTTTAAATTAATAGCAAGATTTTAATTGAAATCAAAATCTGAACCGTAGTTATGTTGTATGCAATTTAAAAGCTTTTAAAGGACCGCTCTTATTTAAAGCTCGTTTAGAAGTTCAAGCATTAGAATTTTGTGTACCCATTAATCAGGACTGTATTGCAACAAAAATAAAATATATAAAGAAGCCAAATTTTTGGCTTGCTCTTCTTACACCTAAAAAATTTTTGTCTCGGCAAAAGTTTGCCTCTATATGAACACCTTTCAAAATAATTTAACTTAAAAAATATGTGCACCACCACAGTAGCAAAAAAAGAAACGTTAACAGCAATCATCACGTTTGAACCAAGTTATTTTAATCGTGATCAGCAAATCGTCATGCGTGACGAAGGAGCAGGAAGGGACATCCTCAACGATCCGCCCGCCCCCTATTCCGTCAGTCAAGCAGTAAATAGTAGCCTATAAGCCCGTAAAGTATTATTTTCAAGAACGCAAAAACACAACTTCGTGCGATTAGAGTTTTTACCTACCGCGACTCAACAAAGATTTGTGCATCTCTGTTTGTCCTATATGACAAGTATAAGTATGTCAATTAACTTTGAAGGATTTTCAACTCAACAAACATACTCTACTCAGAAGTTAGAACGAACGACGAAAGCAATTAGCTGGTGAGGTGGCGCTCTTCCAAGTCTCCACTCCAGTCAATAGAGTCGCACCCAAATTCCAACTTCAGTTTTGTTTAAACAAACCTGCGTGTATTTCCACTCGGCCATGATACTCACATAAATATTATTTATAACTCACAAAAACAGAGTTTTAAATAAATTAAAAAAAAAATTTGCTGGTGTTTGTTGCAGATCTGTAGCCTACACGGGAAATATGAAGCATTGTAATTGCTATAAGTCTCCTCTATAGATCAAACCAGGACAAAATAACAGCAAAGTTTGCAGTTCAAGTTTGCAACAGAAAAAAGTTAATTGCGGTTGCGGAAGCGCCAAATTTATCGCAAAGGACCACAAATTTTCGGATTTGAGGTTGCGAACCGCCTATTACTATTTTGCGGGATTTGCGTTTGCAGAATAGACTGTAAATTTGCGGTCCCCATCACTGGTTGAAATGATTGTCCAAAATTAAAACAAATAAAAACTAACAAAAAGCAGAAAAGAATTATGCTGCAATACGTACGAAATGAGGTTTTTACGAAGAATCGAAGGAGTTACACTGTTTAACAAGGTGCGTAGCTCTGAAATTCGAAAATCTCTTAACATCGAGCCGTTACTTCTCCGAATTGAAAGATCACAGCTTAGATGGTTTGGCCATGTAAGCAGGATGCCTCAGGAAAGACTCCCCAAACAAGCTTTACATGCCAAAGCAAATGGGAGAAGACCAGTCGGACGACCTAGAACTAGATGGACCGATTACATTGAGGATCTTGGATGGAATCGCTTGGGACTTCGCCCAAGCGAAATGATGGAGGTGATGGAAGACCGTGAGGTGTGGCGGCTCAATCTTGAGCTACTGCCCCCGCAACCCTCACGGAAAAGCGGGCAATGAAGAAAGAAGAAGAAGAAGAACGGAATCCATAACGAGCTTTGCTACACGCTTTTATTACATCACTTTGCGTTGGCTTAAGACTAAAATCAGCCTGTACGAGTGCTTAGTCTAGTGCAATTTTTGCCTCACTGTCCAAATACCACAAAATTTTTGCTTTTGCTGATAACGCAATTTGCGTTATTGTTTGTAACGATGTTATAGGACGTCATGATTACAAAGAAGAATAAAAATAATCAACTAAATTAAAAATATTTACAACTATAAATAGCACAAAAACTTTTCATAATGAAACTTAGCAAAAGAGCAGCAATGAGTCAAAAGGTATTTTTTCAGAGATTCAAAAACTTACTGAATATTCCTGCAGGAAATTGTTTTACTGAACCAGTAAAAATTTTTATTCCATTGATTTTTACTTCATTATTTCTTGCTGTAGTATCCAAACGAATTATGCACATTTTATACATGTCAAAAACTAATGCTGGAACTTCAAGCATAAATATTTTGAATCTCTTGTGTTTTTTGTTTCTGCTTGATGGCGCTAGTGTGGCACTCTTTGATGAGTCTGGAAGGCCTCTGAGAACTGCCAAAACAATGTTTTATTTCAATAATTACCAAATAAAAATTATTTTATCATCATTTAAGAAACTGACAGTAAGAAAATATTATACTGTAGTAAATCTGCAAAACCAGGTAACGACGGAGGAAACCACCCCTTGGGAGTGAGAGCCCAATTTCTTGCTGCTGAGATATTTCAACGTCATCAAGAAAAATTTGACGACCAACTAGAAAGTCTTTGGCGTAACTCGAAAATGAATCAAACTCAAGTCTATTGTTTTAGTTACAAATGCTTTATCCATTAAACATCCTGAGTGATTTGGAACCATTTGGCTCTTCTTACACTGGCATAAAAACAGCCTTGAAAAATAACTCCATGCAACGACAGACAAAAATTAATGTAATAGCAAAAAGAGTTGTTAAAACGTATAAACTTAACCTGTCATTTTACTATGATTTGCTAGATAATACAGTATGAAACAAATTAAAAAAAAAATTAAATAAAAAAACAAAGAACTGGAAATGTTGCAAACTACGTATAGTGCGGCGTTATATTTACTCTTTTCAAAGTCAAGGTTTTTGTTACATAACTATCTTGTTGGTTTCTGCTTGAATCCATAACTCTTGGTCTCTTCACTGTTTTCCTAATTGCTTGTGCAAATATTATACTGTTTAGTGTACCGTATTGAATCTTAAGCTGGTACTGAAGCTTTGCTAGAGTCAAAAATATAACAAGCTTGATCTTGATACCAAAAACAAGCTTACCGTTGCTAGGTCCCACCCCACAGTTGATATATTGAGATTCGCTTTCATTTTCTTGCATCAGCGTAGTACATTTGGTTCCAGCGCAAAAAAGAAACTAAAGTTAAAATTCTCAGTGAGAAACAAACAGGCAACGTCACCGAACACGTTCTGCTTTATTGCCGACGTTTAGTGTTAGAGTGCGCTGTAGTTCGTTGTAACAATGAAAAGATCCGATGATGCACTTATAATTCTACGCTTAGCAGGCTGCATTAGAGCATGGATGCCCTCTATAGAGGCCAGAGAGAGGTATAGTAACCTGCACTTTCATTATGTGCTGAAATTGTATTGATTTCGGTTGCAAATTAGACCTATTTTTAGACGTAATTTTGCTGTAAAAACCGATGAAAACATATTTTTTTATTTCCCATTTTTACGGGCGCCTTTTGTCAGTAGGCTATTGTTTTCATTATCGAAAGGCCAAGGCAGTTGAATCCAACGCCACTCACAATAATAAGGCAGAGACATCCAGGGTAGAAGTGGCGAAGTACCTTACTCGCTAGTGTTACTAAAACCGTTTACTATCGAATACTCACTGCCGTCATACTTAACTGACGAATCAACGTAACTTTTTTCAATAGTATCTTCGTATACATTGTTTTGTGGCATAAGGTGAAATAAAATAACTATTGCCATATAGTGCTATTTAACAACTAAAATAATTATGAAATTCAGCAAAAAAAAGATGGCAAATAAACATTCTGATGTAAAGAATTATAGAATTAATCTACGTGTAACTTAACGTTGGCTACTGTCTACTGTAATAGTTATTTTATAGTTTTACACTGTTTCAAGTACCGGTTATTTTATAGTTTTACACTGTTTCAAGTACCGGTACATCACTCGATTAGACTCCTCCTTCTCTTGAAATCATGTGTAATTCTAATGTGCACAGTGCTTTAGGACTTGAAAAGAATTTTTTGTCAAAAGGCTATTAAATTTGATTATTTAGATAGTATTGCTTTAAGACGAAATGAAAAAAACGAAAATATATGATTTAATGGCCCATTGTTTATTTTGCTAAAACTAGTCAAAAAACAAATCAAATGCTAAATACGACTTATTTCTTATTCGCATTTATCCAACCGCTTCCGCACATGAATTACTGCAAGGACGGTTATGAAACATGAACTTGACAACAATGACAAGGGAACAACAATATTTTTAAATAATGGCATTTTTAACTTACAGCTCCTCCTGACGTTGATGGTGGATTTAATTTTTTCGGAGTCACTGTAGATATCTCTTTATTTCCCACACTTGAAAAGAAGAAAATTGTATTTTACTAACAGACAGACAATTTTTATAGTTAACAGTAACAATACGCAAAAATAAAAATATTTTTAATGGTGAAAATAACTTCTGAATAATATAAAGTCAACAAAGGAGCTGTGAAATAATCTTTGAGGGTTGTTCGAGTCAAACTGCTCTACGATTTTTAAATTTAAAGCTATTTTTAAATTTATGCATGCTTAAAGCAATTTCAATTTACACAAATCATGAAGTTTTTAAATATCAAGGTGCCTAAAAAAGGGTGTAATTTGTTCAAACCAGCTAATCCTAGTTATAGCTCTTATAGCATTGTTTCGCAACAATTGCAAAGGTTGTTGTGTGGTGCATGCATCAGTTGACCCCCACATTATGAGACCCTATAAATGTGACTGTATAAGCACATTATATAAATTTAGTAATGTTTTTTCTGGCAAAAATTTTCTCATTTTCCAAAAAATTTCGGTTTCTCTAGCAACTTTTTCTGCAGTGCTTTCGATATGTGATTTATGGTCAAGATGTTGTCCAAATTCATGCCCAGATATTTCACATTAGCCAAAAATTTTACACACACTTAATCAATATTTAGCTGACATTGTGTGATGGTACCTTGTAAAGTGGGTTGAATTACTAATGTTGTAGATTTTTTGGGATTAATTGTTAATTGGTTTAAGATCAATCAGTTCGAAAGTTTATATAATTCAGTATTAAGTGAAGGTTGTTATTCTCTTTCAGTTTTTCCTTGAACTAATAAACAAGTGGCATCAGCATAAAATCTTGGAATAGAGTAAACAGCATAATGAAAATCATTTACATAAAGTATGTACAATAGTGGATCTAGAATTGACCCTTGAGGTACTCCCATTCTAATGAGTTTTAGACTCGAGATTGGTTCATTTGTATTTACATATTATTTTCCGTCAGTAAGATAACTCGTTAAGTAATTGAAGCGCTAGCCATAGTGTTCTAGTTTTAGAAGTTGTTCATGCGAGACGGTATCAAATGCTTTTTAGATTAATCATTACCAGGCATGCTAAAATTTTGTCTTTTATGGTTGTTGTTATAACTAATAACGCATGGATAGTAGAATAGTTTGATTGAAAACCGTATTGGTGGGGATATAAAACAGAGGTGGAGTCGAGCACATAAGGCTTGAGGCCAAGGCCAAGAACAGCCTTTCCGAAAACAGAAACTCTCGAGGCCAAGGACAGTAACGCTCGAGGCCAAGGCCAAGGACCAAGGACACAGGCGCAAGTGTTCTCCAAAAAAAAGTCTTCAAAATTTTTTTCAGGCGATCTCCAATTCATTGGCGTACCCAGAATTTTTGATTGGGGGAGGCCAAAACCACAAATCACGTGAAATGACGTCATCAAAATTTTTCCAAACAGGAAGTTTTTGTAGGACAAAGATATCGTAAGATGGAAGATCTGAAATCGTTGCTTGTTGGCACGTAACCAGGATTTTGCAAAGGGAGAGGGCTTAAACTAATTGTTGAAAAATGCAAACATCTAACTTTGGAAACGTGTTGAAAGCTAGTATAACTCAAAGGTATCACAGACGGGGGGTCTGAGGGCGGGGCCCCCGGCCGCCGGATGCTTTGGGGTTCTGGGGGCGAAGCCCCCAGCCGTTTGGACGATTTTTTGTAATTTTTTGGAAAAAAAAGCTATTTTAATTCCATTGAATCACATTTCGCAAGTGTTCAGAGCCATTTGCAAGCACTAGATTTTTGACATTTGAAAGCTAATTGAAAAAATCGAATTGTTTAATACTCCTTTTACTTGCAATTTAAGTCCAAAACACGTTTAACATCTTGCATTTTGGAGTTAAATTTAATTGTAAGTGATCTGGTCCAGGTAGGGGGAAATAAGGTGCATTGTCTCTTGCAACATTTTAGCAGTAAATAATAATCCACTCGAAGATTTTCCTTAGAGATTTTTGTTTTGTCATGAAAATAACCAGTTATAGGAGTACATGTTTGGTCAGGGGGCCCAGGCCCCCTCACTTGAAGTTCAATGACTCGTTCAATCAGCATTTTTCATGCCTAATTTTTTTAAAGTATTTTGTGCGTAAAAACCGGCGAGGTTGGAGGTGAATTATTGAATTGTTTTTAAAAAATGGTTCAATATATGGTAACGTCTACTAACCATGTTATTGCCGGGCCGGATTTACATCGCGCTAGGCCCCCAGCACTTTGGAGATTTTTGCAACATCTTTCTGCCAAATATAGGTGAAGATCAAAAAAAGTCTTACGATTTTAGCTTGGGGCCCCTAATTGGTGCTCAGGCGCGTAGCCAGAAATTCGCAATGAGGGGGCTGTTTTGGGGGTCTGGGGGCAAAGCCCCCAGCTGCTGGAAGCTAGGAGTCTGGACGTGGAGCCCCCAGCGCTCGAAAATTTTGCGTTTTTTTGCAAAAATAGCTTAATTTTAGAGCTATTTTAATAAAAAATAATGCTTTTAAAATGTGGCATAGAAATTGGCAGCGCAACATGATTCAACTGGTTGCATTAATGGGCTATATGGGAAGAGGCTAATGATAACGTTAAAGTTCTCTTGTTTACTTGCTGGTAAATCATAAAATCCTATTATTCAATAAAACTCACACGGAGTAATCTATTTTGCCTATATTTTTAAAAGAAAAATAATTCGGGGGGAGGGCTAATGGAAAGATATTTGAGAGAAGTGACTGGTAATTAACTAACACTAAATAGACCCCCCACCCTTATTCCTGAGTTTGTAATATATTTGTTGATAAAACCTATGTTTGGCGTTTTTACAGAAGCGATCAAACTTGATTGTTTATTTTCGGGCATTTTTTCAAAGTTTTCTTTGATTTGTGACTTTAACTTTTGACAATTAGCCCCCCCTGAATATATGTTTCAATTGATGCTTTAAATCACTTTTTAGTTAATTTCAGCGCAAAAAACAGTCTCAAAAGAGCTAAAAACGTGGTATTTTTCTTACTCTGCATTTTGGTTGACAGGCCAATGGAGGGGGCTATAGCCCTCCCCCCCGCCTCCCCCCTGGCCAAGCTTCTGGTGGTACTGCGTCATATTATGGTAAATCCCGCCTTGGTTAATGCTTTACGTTCATAAAAAGGCTAGATGTGGGCCTGAGATAGCAACTTTTAGGACAAAAACTCTCCATTTTCGTTGGGTTATACGTTTAAATTGGCTGGTAAGAATTGAATTAAGGGAAACCCGGCGCCCCTGGTCTTCAATATTGTTGTTAGGTATACTGTTGTAAGTGAAAAATGCTAAAAAGAAACTAATACTGAAGGAACAATAGGCTTTCTTGTCACATTTTTGTCATTGATAAAATTTCAATTGGGGAGGGGGCGGACGCCCTGCTTCCCTCCCCTTGGCTACGCCTATGCTGCAAGTGAGGAAAACAAAAAAGGTGCTTGCAAATTTTCCGCAAAATTTCTGGCGTTTTCCAACGAAATTTCAACTGTTCAAAAAATAGTGCTGTCCTCGAGCTGAGGAAAGGGCAATTTTTGAGGACTTGAGGCTTCGAGGCCAAGGCCAAGGACTTGCTTCGAGGCCAACGTCAAGGACTTCAAAAAGTGTCCTCGAGACCAAGGACGTCCTTGAGGACTCCACCTCTGATATAAAACGTGATGTTTTTCAAAAAACAAAACTAATCTTTCTGGAATTAATTTTTCTAACATTGATTTAATTGGCCTCAGTGTAACGGTGTAACTTTGATCGAGTCTTAATTTGCATTTATTTGGACTTGAGCTGGTGATGTTAAATATTATTTGTAAGTAATAGTGCTTAAACTAAACATTAATCGGCCATGTGTTACCGCTGTGACGTAGAATTTGAAGTATTTTAGGATATAACCGAATTTACGAATTGAAACAAAGCTAAAAACCGGTCAAAGTGGACAACAGCAGGCAATGGACGATGAGAATTTACAAAAAGGGTAACTTTCCAGATCCGCTGAGCTATGTAAGCTGCTTAAATCGCTCCTGGTAATTACCAATTAAAACCAGGCTATCTACAAAAGTGTTACTTTACAATCAAAGTCTTTAAATATGCTCACCGAAGGAATTATACATTAATTTACGGTAACGTCCAATGCTTTGTAATGGCATTTTGACGTCCAGTCGTTTTGGCGGGAAAAAGCTATGACGTAGCCGCAATCCGTCAATAAGCATATTTCAAACTTGTTATTTCAAACAAGCAATATTTCAGACAAGTTTGAAATATGCATATAGCGTACTATTGTGGTAAATTGCTAATGTGATTTCATATATAATGTCTATGCTCAGTGATGCTAGCGCAATGCGTTTGAGCGGAGTAAAAGGGAGGCTGAAGGGGCTGAGCAATTTACTTTTCATCTGGCTTAAAAATGTTTGGAATATAGTTCTATTGTAACGTCGCTTATGTTTTCTTGTTTATATCTGGTTTCGAACACTCGCTTTACTGCATTTAGCTTTTCGTGTATACTTGGCTGCTAAGGATTTCCAATGATGTAATGTTACACAACGCACGTGATGTCATCGATTAAGCGGTTAATCACGCCTTTTCTACTGTATGCAAATTATCTGCTGCGCAAGTATTTCAAACTGTTTTCTTGAAATTTTCGCGCTATAACTTCTTTGTTGAGGGTCAGTCAAATTTGGTTGTAGTCGAGGAAGGACGTTAAATTTTTACACTCAGCCAGTCACAGGTCTCAAGCTTGTCCTGGGTGGGTCCCATCTTTATATTTGGACTTTTGTCCCATGAGCTGTTGCTCAAGTTTACGAATAATTATTTTACCGGACTATTGTCCTCTTTCAAGCGTTTCTGTACTGTTTCTCGGGGCCCACTTCAGAGACTGCGTTCTTTGAAGACATCGATTGGAGTTACAGCTTACTGTCTGCCTAAAGACGAAACCATCGGTGAGTTTGGTTATTTATTGCAATTATTCTGTTCAGTATTCTCAGTCTATTCTCTTTTCGTAATTATACCGTAGTTGTTACTTTCTATTTGGATATTTGGCGTACTGTGTGTGTTCAAATTGTGTGAGTTATTTGGTGCAAGACAATTTAACGCGTGTAGAGACGTAAGATACGGCAGACAGAAGAGATTTCGCGTCGTCTACATCTATAAAAGGGCTTTAAAGACGGGCAAAATTTAATCTGAATGGCATTAAATTGACAATTTTTTTGAAAAACTTACAAAAATCGCCCAGCGATTGGAAGCTTTGCCCCAAGACCCTGATGGTTTCCGGCGGCGGGGGGTTTGTCTCTTGACCCTAGTCTGTGATACCGTTGGCGCACAATGCACAAGTTTGCTCTACACTATGCCACAAAGACATGTTTCTTTAAACAAAAAAATTCAATTTTGTGTTCAAGCCCCTCCGCTCTCTTCTTTTCCCCTAAGTAAAGTCCTGGTTGCGTTTGAAACCAGCATATTTTTACAATATTGTGCGAACGAGTTATTTGTCCAAAGTAACATATGGTTTACGTTGAATGTGACTTATTTGATTTAAACAAGAATGCTCAAGATTGACTCTTTCTTGTCACCCAGTGACAAATAATGGTATGTGACGTGGCTTTTTAGGAGCACCTTGTAAAAAAAAGCAAACAATTATCAGCATTTTTGCTTTTTATTCACACCAACACAAAAAATTTCATCAGTTATACTGAATACTTTTAAGCAAAGCTGGGAGTGCAATAAAGTTGTTTAAGTATAACGTCTGTGGTAGACAATCTCTTAAAGAACCTTGAACAAATCAAGGTGCTGAGAAAGTTAAAGGTTTAGATCTTTAGCCAATCTCTGATTTATGCAGAATTTTTTGCTGAAGAAATTCAACTTCAAAATAGGCGATTGCTTACAGCGAACAGTTATTTGTGATGGAGATGAGTTCCCAATGTTGTTGTTGCACAATCTTGTTGCACAATCTTGAGTTCCCAATACAAGGTTTAGTTAGACAATTAGCTAATCTCTGATTTATGCAAATTTTTTTTCTGAAGAAATTCAAATTTAAAATGAACGATTGCGTTCAATAAACAGTTATTTGTGATGGAGTTGAGTTCACAGTGTTGTTGCACAATCTTGTGTATGGATTTTGAACCTGACAAGAAATCAGTTTGTTGTTGTACTCCGATGAAATTTGAGGAATTTTAAACAAAGTTTTCTGTGAATAAAAATCATCATTTGAAGCATTTTCATGAATAAAAATTACCAACAATAGATAAAAGATGAAATTCCAACGTTTAAACATTTGGGAATCACTTAAAATATTATAACAGAGTTGAAATGCCAAACCTTCATAATAACTTCTTTATTGAAAAAAGGCTTGCTTTGTTTTATTGGCCTGTTTATTGTTCATAAACTTCATTTGCAACATTGCGTTAAAGTTATACTGTATTTGGTTCAATTTCTTATGAAATGTACATGCACCAGGCGCGCAATCAGGGTAATCAGGCGCGAAATCAGGCGCGAAACCCCCTACCTTAGCGCAATCAGCGCTAAGGTAGGGGGGCGACTTGAACCAAAAGTTAAAAAGTTTTTATTCAAAAAATGTTAGTAAGGCAGCGTGTATTGAGCAAACTGATGCAACTCAAGCATATTATAGACGATATAAACGAGCGTCTGGGGGCGAATCAATTTTTGTGAATTTTTTATAAAAAAAAAAAAATAGCCACTTTAACGCCATTTAGAACACAGTTTGCACAATTTCAGAGTCATTTGAAAGAACTAAATTGCTAAAATTGGAAAATCATTTGAAAGGAGAACATTTTCTAGCCCCTTCAACCTCTACTTAAATGCCGTCCAAAACACGCTTAAACTCTTGTATTTTTGAGTTAAATGTTCAATGTGATTAGGCTTAGGGGAAAGGAGGATGGGGCTAAAGTGCCTTTAACCGTCCTCCTAGTTGCGCCACTGAAATGCACAGTATGATTTTAGATCTCTAAGCATCTCTGATAAGATTTTTGTATTTGGTATTGTATCACTGACATTTAATGTTATAATTTCTTCATCCAGACTGAAAATGTAAGGATCAATGAAAGGAGATGAATTCCTCTCAGTAAACATTCACGTTAAGTTGATATCGTTGTCTTCGTAAAGAGGTAAGGTTCCAGCCAAAAACACAGTTTGAGGTGCAGCAAAGAACTTTAATTTACACCCACATATGAATCAGTAAGCATTAATTATATGATTTGACTAAAAACAGCGTCCATTTTAATTATTAATGGAAAATTTTATCGCAATTTTGTGAATTCTGTTTTCGAATCGGTTTTACAAGAGGCACTGTAATGGCGCAAATAAAAAAAATTAACTCTAACACTATTTTGAAAACTACAAAAAAGACGGTTGCAGCAGCTTACCTCATTATTAAAACACTAAAAATTTGTGAAACTCGACAGTATTTCCACTCGTAAATGGAATAATCAGAGGGTAAATTTTCGAAAAATTGTAGATTTTTGAAACCTTGTTATCAACTACAGAGTAAAAAGAAGATTGCAGGAAAATTTTTATGAGGTAATAATCTTCGTGTAGCAGGTTATTTTAAAGAAAATGCTAAGCTATTAATAATGATTTAATATTATGAAATTTTTAACATGCATCTTAACTGACTTTGATCAAATCAAAGTACAAAAATACGTTTTTTTAGTAAATATAATTTTTAAAAACAAAAGAGACTTTAACTTGGCCTTTCATTTTCCTTACGTTCTATTTTTTTTTTTTTGTTAAAATTCTTCGCCGCTCCAACACTGGACAATGTCTTCATTCTGCCAATTTGCGGAAGATAGACAAGTTGTCGTTTTTGATTTAAACTGATCTCCATTTTGTTCAAACAATTCACCACCATTTGAGCAGGCAAAAGTTCCAATGGCAGTGTAAGAGATATAATTGTGGCTGAATTCACGGCTGCAATCTAAATTTTTAGGTTTAATTTTTTTGGAGCAGTTCGCACGGCAGATTTAATTAAATTTAATCAAAACAGTAAAGTCTTATTTGAAATAGCAATTACACTATTTTAAATGAAACTTTACTGTTTTTAAACTAATTTTTTTTTGGAATTGTTTGAAAAAAACGAAATAAAAAATATTTACTACAGATAAAAGATTACTTAATTTTGAATTTTGTTTTACAAAATTACAGTGATAATCGTATCGTACAGAAGAACAGTTTCTTGAAAATTTGTTATTTTTAAAATGGGGAGCCGGAGGTACCATGTTCAAAGTCTAATATCCTGCAGTCCTATAGTATGCATATTTCATCTATATTTTTTAAACATATATGTAATACATCCGTTCGTGCGAGGAGACGCAGCACATACGTTATATTGGACACAAATAAAACTATAAAATGCAAAAAAAGTTTTTGTACCCGTATTGTTACGTCCCTTCTGCAATGGGTATCGAACCTGGCCTTGTCTGTTTTTGTTGAGCCGGGTATTACTGCTCTTTGTATTGCTGCTAACACGTGATCTTTCACCTCATAATTACCAGCCAGTTCGCTTTTTTGCCTTTTGCAATTGCTAATTTGCATACTTCTCTTCTCGACGTTTTGCCAGCTTGCTGTTCCACTATTTCTTAATCTATACTTATTCTTTTTTGGACTATGGTTTTAACTACTGCTAGACCTCCTTTCCAACTGGAACTATTCTCAATTTCTTGGAACTTGCAACTAGCTGGACAATTATTTTTGATATGGAAAAGCATTTATTTGTTGCCGTAGCTCTTTATATTTTTACGATTAGATATTTATTTGAACGTTAAGTAATTTTTTTCTTCCCTATGATAATCTAGATTTATATGTAGTTGTTAGCCTCTCGCGCCTCTTGATTGTGTGATAGTCTTCTGTTTTTAATCTTCAGTAGTTGATAGTTGGAGCCGTAATACCCTTTAGTTTAATATTTTTTGGCCCTTTCGCTCGTACAACTGGTTTTATGTTTATTTTAGAAACCGCTCCACGCTCCCCACCGATCGATTGATCGCTCGCACTTCAAAAGTTCAATCTACGTTATGAAATCGACATCAACTTGACATCTTGCGACGAGTGACAAATTACCCAATCATTACATTTTGTATCTACTATCTCAATAGAACGACTATTTTCTTTGTTAAGAATGTTTCAAATTAGTGTGTGGTTTTCTACGCATCTACAGCGAGTTGAATTCTAATCCAGACCTCATACTCATCATTTAAAAAAAAAATTTTTTTGCCCAACTCTTTTAGCCCGCAGTTGCGACGTTTTACAAATGTAACTTAAAAGCAATTAACAGTCTTTTCAATAAAGTATAGGACAGCTCTTTTTGAGAAAAAACAGTTTTTTATAGATAGCATTTCTTTTGATCTTTACATACAACGTGCTTCAGTTACTGTACAACGCATTTTAATATTGATGCTCTTGTTATACTGTTACTATTGTACTGTATTGATTAATGACAAATACGAGGGTCATTCTATAAATAAGATGAACTTTCCAGTATAAAAATTTTTAATTTAGATGGAAGATTTTTTTCTTTATTTCAACATAGCCTCCCATCAATTTCACACATTTTTTCTTCCTATGCCCAAGCTTCCGCATTCCCTCAGCATAAAAACCTTTAGACTGATGTAACAGCCAGTCGCCTTTGTTTTTATCGTCACTTTCAAACTTTGCGCCTATCGAGAACTCTTTTAGGCGACCAAACAGTTGAAAGTCTGAAGAGGCAAGAGGCCCTCTTGTAAACATTTTTTCTGCTGAAACATGTGGCACCATACACAGTTGACATTCTCCAACAAATATTCGCAGCTTTGCACCCTTCTGGAACTAAAAACTTGATAACTGACCGCTGTTCAATCCTGGATCATGTTTCTTTATTTGACATTTTTGTTTATTACCAAAACTCTTACACTTTTTGTTTTAAACTGCGAAGGAAATTTCATTCACGTGAATAAGAAGAAAAACAAAATAAAAAATAAAAAGAATTAAGCTTAAATTCAGGTTACTTAATTATTTGAATGACCCACGTACTAAATTAATTTTCTAAGCTGTATATAATCTATCTTAGTTTCAAAAACTTAAACATAAACTCGATATTTTCATTTTTAATCACTAAAAAGCAACTGCAATAGCTTATTGATTATTATTTATTGCTGATACGTTTTGTAAAACTTGTGTACAGTACCTTTGCCTGTTATTGATGGTAGAGTTTTTCAATCGCCATGACAATATACACGTACGTTAAACGAGCATTTCCTTCAAAGTTGCTTAACCCTAGAAGGCCCAAAGGGTCAATTGACCCTTTTTTCTTGTTTTTTTTTTTTGTAATATAAAAGAAACATACTTAACATTGCAAGTTGAGGTTTTTTGACTTTCATTTATTTTGGTTATTACCCACCCCAAGTAAGTAACAAAAGAATTTGATAAAAAAATTTGTGCAATTTTTTCCAGTTATACGCCAGAGCCCAAAGGGGTTATTTGACCCCACAGCCACTTGTTTGTATAAAGCTTCCAAAACATACAGCAGTTCTACTCCCATTTGACGCATTCTTTGCAGATTGATGTTGAAGATATGCCTCAAACACCTGAGAACAATTTTGAGACCAGTCACCAATGAATACGGTAACCACAAACGTTTTCGGAATTCCATACCATCGGAGTTTTTTGAGCTGGCTTTCCAACCACTTCGCAAAAAAGCGCTTTCAATGCGATATCACATAGCAATTCGAAATTATTATACGCTAAAAAAAGTTTTTTCGTGCTAACCAGGCGCGTAGCCAGAAATCCGCAAAGGGGGGAGGCTGTTTGGGGGGTCTGGGGGCGGAGCCCCCAGCCGCCGGAGGCTAGTGGAAGTCTGGGGGCGGAGCCCCCAGCCGCCGGAGGCTAGTGGAAGTCTGAGGGCGAAGCCCCCAGCCGCCGGAGGCTGGGGGTTTGGGGCCAAAGCCCCAGCCGCCAGAGGCACGAGGGTCTGGGAGCGGAGCCCCCAGCGCTCAAAAATTTTGCATTTTTTTGCAAAAATAACTTCGTTTTAGGACTATTTTGATTAAAAAATAATGCTTTTAAAACGTGGCTGAGAAATTGGCAGAGCAAACATGATTAAACTGGTGGCATAAATGGGCTATTTGGGAGGTGGCTAATGGTAGAATGTTACTTCTCTTGTTCATATGCTGGTAAATTATAAAATCAAACAGTTCAATAAAACACACGGAATAATCTATTTGGTAAACAGTTTATAGAGAAAAATAATTGGGGGGGGGGGCTAATGAAAAAAAAATTGACAGAAATGATTGGTCATTAACTAATACTGAATAGCCCCCCCCCCTATTCGTTACTTTATGATATATTTGTTGATGACACCTATATTCAGCTTTTTTACACTTGCGATCAAAGTTTTCATTTATTTGTTAGTTTTATCTTTGACAAATTAGCCCCCTCCCCCTAAATATATGTTTCAAAAGATGTTTTAAATCACTATTTAGTCCACTTCAATGCATAAAACAGTCTCAAAAGTGCTAAAAACGTCGTGTTTTTCCCATTCTGCATTTTAGTCGACATGCCAATGGGGGAGGCTATAGCCCCCTCCCCGTCTGGCTACGCTACTAGTGCTAACTGCTACGTGGCAGTATTTAGTCCTCAATCTGTTTGTAATGAGCTTCTGGTACAACTTCCAGCAGTTAATTGCAAAATCTATTGTTCAGCAGACATTGTATAAACAAAATGAAACACCGGTTGTTCTAATAGGCATAGTAGGGTAAGAGTTTTATCATCTCATACTGGGCTATGCCTGCATTGGCAAATTTGCCTACTGTACTTACTTACCATATCCACTAAGACTACTACGTCTACCATGAATACCAAGCCTACTATGCTTACTATGTCTACTTTGGTTACAAAGCCTACTATGCAGGCCCGGCGCCACGGAGGGCATTTCAAAGCCGTGCCCCCCTAAATCACTGCTTGTGTTCCCAAGCGAGAAATGTGCTCCCAAAGCCTTGCTTGGCGACGGGCCTGCTGCCGGTACTTAATGCTCACTAAGTCTACTACGTCTGCTCAGACTAATAAACTTACTGCGTCTGTTATGCCTATCTTGCTTTCTTTGCCTGCTATGCCTACAGATCTTGCCTGCTATGCTTACAGACTTTGCCCGCTTTGCCTATATTGCAAACCAGAGGTGGAGTCCTCGAGAACGTCCTTGGACTCGAGGACGTCATCGAGGACACATTTTCAAGTCTTTGGCTTCGAAACCTCAAGTCCTCGAAAATTACCCTGTCCTCGGCTCGAGGACAGCACTATTTCTTGAACTGTTGTAATTTTGTTGGAAAACGCCAGAAACCTCGCGGAAAATTTTCGAAGACCTTTTTTTTGTTTTTCTCTATTGGAGATCGCCTGCAAAAATTTTTCGAAGACTTTTTTTGACTGAAAAAATTTTTTCAAGACCTTTTTTTGAGATCGCCTGGAAAAAATTTTTGAAGATCTTTTTTTTTTCTGTGTCCTTTGTCCTTGGCCTTGGCCTCGAGAGGGTCTGTCCTTGGCCTTGGCCTCGAAATTTTTTTGTGTCCTTGGCCTTGGCCTCGAGCCTTGTGTTCTCGACTCCACCTCTGTTGAAACTAAAAACAACCCTTGAATTACAGCTTTGTTGTGGGACTTAAGCAACACTAGACATGCAAAATACTAAAAAGAGTTAATTAAATAATGTTTTAATTTCTTTCTTGCCAAATCCTTTAAGTAAAAACATGAACCAAAATTATTTCATCAGCAAAGTGCCCAGGACATGCATTACTGTGCGCTAGGATTCAATTGATCTTTTTGGGCTTATTTGAAGAAAAAAACACTAGGGCTTTTTAGGGTAAAGAGTTAAAGTTGAAGTAATCTTTTTGTCTTCCATCACACAAGTGACACGAGTTTGAGTATTGCTGCTTTGAGGATGACATCCGAAATATGATTATTGAAAAACTGTAATCTAGTTTGAAAGATTTCTCCATATTCCCAATGGCATATCAACGAATAGTCCTCAATGGTCACAGTAACAGGAATTGGAGAATATTCGGTGGCTAAGATGTTTCCAAGTGGGGAAGGAATTGTATCAATGTCAGTAATATAGTACGGGGTCGTGCTGACAATACGAAATGTGTTTGAAAAGTAACGGGGCTGTGCATGACGCACGAACAACTTTTATCGCAGAGAAAAAAGCATTGCTTTTTATGATGTCACAATGTCTTATGGTTTCGAAAACCAAATTTCTGCATTCTGTGACAATTGCATTCTTTTTCGCAAGTTTTTCTGTCAAGCGCTATATTTGTGACCGTTTTGTGAAAATTTGATAAAATTAAGAATTTGTGGCTTTTTTTTGGTGCGAAGGATGAGCGTCGAACAACGAATCAACCTGAAATTTGTTGTCCATCTTGGAAAAACTCCCACTGATGCACTAAAGTTGCTTCAAGAAGTCTATGGTAATGACACTATGTCAAGAACTGGTCTTTTTAAGTGGCATAGGAGGTTTAAAGAGGGAAGAGAGGAAGTGGAAGAAGATCATGGGAGTGGAAGGCCATCCACAAGCAAAACTGATGAAAATTTTGAGCGTGTGAGACAAAAGGTGCGGAGCGATCGCCGTCTTACTGTAAAAATGATAGCACATGAGCTGGGTATGAATAGTGAGAGAATATGCAGGATCATTACGGAAGATCTGGGGATGAGGAAGATCTGAGCAAAAATGGTACCAAGGTTGCTAAATGAAGGACAAAAGGAGAGGCGTGTGCAAGTGTGTCAAGACATTTTGGAGAAACTCGAAACTGAACCCAACTTGCTGAAAAGAGGTGTTACTGGCGTTGAGTCACGGATCTTCAAGTACGATCCACTCACCAAACGGCAGAGTCTTGAATGGAAGAGCGCATTGTCACCAAGACCCAAAAAGGCAAGTATGTTCAGGTCCAAAACCAAAGTGATGCTGATCGCTTTTTTTGATGTACATAGAATTGTCCATGCAGAATTCTTGCCACAAGGCCAAACTATTAATCAGCATGTCCACAAAAACATCTTGCGACGTCTGATGCGCTCAGTGAGGAATAAAAAAGAGAACTGTGGAAAACGAGGTCATAGCTGCTTCATCATGACAATGCTCCAGCTCATAATGCTTGGGAACTCGGGAGTTTCTTGCCCAAAATAAGATTGCTGTTCTGGAGCAATCACCCTACTCTCCAGATCTGGCCCCTGGTGAATTCTTTTTGTTTCCCAAATACAAGAAAGTCATCAAAGGAACTCGTTTTCAAGATTCAGAAGCCATTAAAACAGCCGTGACGAGAGAGCTTCGAATGATCCCGAAGGAATCCTTTCAGGAGTGCGTGGAAGCGTGGCAGAGGAGATTGGAAAAGTCCATTCGAGCCCAAGGAGATTACTTTGAAGGCGACGTGTTGTAAAATTTACTTGTCAAATAATATAAAACATTTATAGACCCAGTTCCGTTTCCTTTCAAACACATCTTGTAAAATCAAAGTTTTACGTTTTTTCGATAAAAATTTACACTATAACTGGACCACCAAAATTTTTTTGCCTGGTATGCTTTCTATAATGTGCGTTTTGCCAAAGCAGCTACATACTGCGAAAAACTCATTAGAATGGGTCTACGATAATTGGCCGCAACAAACTGACCGCGAACCAAATGACGCCGATTGGCTGAGAAGGGCGGTCATAAAAATATTTTACTATCCCCAGAGCCATCTTGCTCAAACCCTAACTTTGTGACGAAATCACTGTGACAAAATCAGTAACAAAATCACTGTGACGAAACCGTTGGTTCGCGGTCAGTTTGTTCGGTCAGTTTGGTCTCCCCCCAAGCATCCAAACTTCAAACTAGTTTGTTTGCGGATGATACGTATCTTTGTCTTTCGGACACAAATAAAAACAATTTACAAATTCGTTTTTAAGCAGAACTTTAAAATATAAACTTTTGGCTCAGGAAAAATACACTATCATTGCGTCACTGTAACACGAATTTTATGCTAATCACTAATCACCCTCACAAAACTATTCAATGTGACTTCAACTTGTCCAAAAATGATGCAGTATTAAGCAAAACCGACAGTGTAAAATATCTTGGTGTGTATCTCGATGACAAGCTTATATTGACTCCTCACATAAAACATCTTTCATTGCAACTTGCACAATATTCTGGATTGTTTTATCGTATTCGCAACCTTGTACCGAACCATATTTTGCTTATGCTATACTACAGTCTTGTACATAGTTGAATTCAATATGGACTAATTCTGTAGGGACCTACGTTTAAATCAGTACTGAGAGAATTGAAATTGACATTAAACAATTTTGTTCGAACTATTACAGATAGTCGAAAATTTGACCATGTTGCACCGCTTTTCAAACAAATGAAACTACTTAAATTACATGGTATCTATCAACTGGAATTGGAAAAGTTTATATATCAACTAAATTGGAATAAGTTGCCAATTTTCATTCAATTGCTCTTTACGAAAACTGAAGATTTGCACATATGTAATAGGAGACAAGCAAAAACAACTAAACTATTCTTACAAAGACTATCTAAACAAATGGCAAAAACTCAATTATTCTTTAGAGGGCCACAACATTGGTCACTAATACCATCTAACATAAAAAATTTCTCCTGGTCTACGTTAAAAAAGAAGTACAGAGAATATCATGCCAATTGCTAATGATCTCATACCGTACTAATCCGATTAAATGATGCAATTTTATTACTTTGCTTTTTTCTGCCGTGTATTCCAACGTTTGCTTAATTGTGCGCCCGTATCTGCTACTTGTACTAACTTATAACTCACAATTCATAATTTGACCCGGGAATCATCTCGACTCGAAAACCGTTACGTTTCCCGGTGCTCCCTGGCCTTATCCAATGCTATGTTCCATGAATGTTTGTTTGAATTTTGTTGTCTGTGGTTTAAGCAAAATAAATTTTTTCTTACAAACAAAGCGGAAAATTGAAAGCTTTTCATTCAAGATGAAAATGTTATTAAACAATTTCATCATTGATGCTTTTAATATTTACCTAAAATTGTAACTGTAATTGGAATTGCATGTTTATTCACCATGTTACTTTGGCCAGGAGTCAGGAAAGGGCCCTGTTTGGCTACCAAGTCAAGCTGCCACCTGCCCACGTGTCCACCATACGGTGGAGGCTTCGGACTATCCCATTTAATGCTAAACGCCAAGCAGGAAAGCTGTGAATACCAATTTTAATAGCTTTTGGTTTGACCCGACTGTAATCGATACCAGTCTACCGTTTTAGTTGCAGACGCTCAATCCACTTGATCAATTGACCCTGTTTGGTTTAAGCATTTTTTAAGCAAAATCAGCTTATTTAACAAAGCCGGTGCGGGAAAAACTTAGCTATGCCATTCTGAGCTTTTTCTCTGCGGCAAAAATAACTTTGAATATTCATAATTGCAGTATGTCTTGTTTTGTTATATTTCTCAGTTTTGCCATAGGCTGAGGATTTTTCCAAGCTTCGGATAATCTTTTACAAACATTTTGCAATAAACGTGCTTGAGTAATGCAAAGCACTTTTTTTAACGTTTTGTTTACTTATCTCTGAAAAGTGCCAGCAAGCTGGGCAGCAAAACCAAGTATTTGCGCATAGAAGCTTTCATAAATTCTTTTAGTTATTCAATGCCAGAATTTATACTTTATTATCTCCCTGATGCTATTTCAAATACAAAAAGTACACAAACTAAAAAAGTCCGTGTAACATTTGTAATACAAGCAGCAAATTCATATACGAAGAACGTTAACGACAAAACTTGGAAAAATGGTCAATTACTAAGTGGTGCGGATTGCTGCAAAGAATAGCGCCACTCTCGCTTTCTTGGGACAGGAGGAAAAAAGACAACATAGAAACATAAACAAGACTGTTCAACGGCATGATTCAATTCATACAACTTCTTTGAAATGGGGATTCTTTGGAAAGGGTTACAAAACACTTGTGGCTACCATGCAGCTGTGCTGCAAAATGTTCAAAACCTGAAAACCATCCTCCAATTTTTTTGGTTTACTCTAATCAAAATATTAGTGTTGATTTTGCTTCATAAACTTTGCTGAAAGTTGCCGGATAAAAACAAGCATTCAGAACTTGAATTTGATTTCTTAAAAAATGTTTTCAAGGATGGCCTTGATTTCAGAAAAACATGACGTGCTCATGGTGTTGCTGCGAGATATCCCATTGAAAATTTTTGCATAGTTTTTTGTTTCCACTCTTAAGTACATTGAAACTTTGGCAAATACTGCAATAAAATCTTTGTTTTACTCTTAAAAGGCAAGTTATCCCAAAAGCAATGCAAGAGAAAAGCTCATAATTTATGAAGATAGTTTTATTACCATATGGATAGATCAAAAGTGAAAACTTCCTCTAAAATGCATAATTAGGCCGTTTGCTGTAAATTCTAGGACGCTTAAAAATCGAGTTTGTAAAAAAGTTTGAGTGGCAAAAAAATTTTGATGCAGATAGACTGTATTTCATCCTAGGAGGTTTATATAAAAAGTTCTCCAAGAATTACCCTGCAGTTTTTGAGCAAATGGGGGGTAAAGTTGGGGGTTTTCAAAACTGAAAATTACATATTTTCCGCATAATGTGCAAATTTAAATCCTTTTATCATTTCTATTTGCTTATTTTGACAATTTTTCAGATGCGCAAATGTCTAGTTTGGTTTTAAAGTTAAATTAAGCAATCCTCCCCAGCGCTCTCTAGCACTACTAGCGGCGAAATGTTTCTTTTGTGTTTATTTAAGCTTTTAATAATTTTCCCCTTAATTTTTCAGTGATTAACCATCGATAGGAGTTGACTTCATTTGTTTGAACGTACAAAAATGACAAACTTTTCCGAAAGCACTGGGCTACAGATCAAATCAATTTTGGGGCCTTGTTTGACTAGAAAACAGTTAACAAAATCAATAAAATTAACTACAAAAACAAACATGTTTCAAATGCTTGTTAAATATTTAAAATCAGTATATCAACTTATAACTGCACAGATATAAACAAGATTTTTGATGAGGGTACTTTTGAAATGACGTAACTGGTCAATCATGACGTCACAAAATAACGTAACGAATGAATGAAACGTCACAATATAAATTGCAATATGAAGTTTTTGTCAAAATTTGCAAAACCACAAAACTTTTTGAGTTGATGAAAGCAAATCGCATTTTTTGGTAAAATCAATTTTTGATGGGTATGCTAGGTGAATTCTAACCCTAGGGTGCATCCGAAGCTAGTAGCAATTGAAAAATAATTAGAACACTTTTGATTACTTAGGAAAGTGCAAAAAATAAAGCAAAATATACTGGTTGCCGGTGACGTTCTAAAGCTTCAAAATGTTTGGAGAAATCAAAACTTATTCATATAATATCACCGATCACATTAATACAAATTATTTTCATTGTCGTGG